>JASPKZ010001102.1:0-105618 GCA_030220185.1 Diploptera punctata
TATTATTATTAGTATTTATTTGTGCTAATACGTGTCACCAAAGCCTATAACACTGTATCGAGAGCATGTCTTCCAGTCATAGCTGGAGTATTCCCAATAGACTTGTACATAGAGAGGAGCATTCAACGATATTGTCTCCGAAGAGGGCTTCCCGTCCACATCGAGGAAACGATCATTACCCCGGACCTATACGCCGAATCATATGAAAGGGACGCCGTCCGCAGAATAATCGACTATCACCTCCTCGACAAGTGGCAACTGGAATGGGAACAGGAGCCCCATGGACGCCAGACATTCCAGTTCTTCCCGAGAGTCCAGAAAAGAATGCAGACTACATGGATAACTCCCAGCCACTACATCACACAGATCCTTTCAGGTCATGGATTCTTCTGCTCCAAACTGCACGAAAGAGGACGTGCCGACTCACCTCTCTGTGATTGTTTCAACCCCGGAGAGGACGACGTAGTCCACGTGCTCTATCAATGTACCAAGTACAATGTCTTCAGGCAGGAGCTGGAGGAAGCAGCCATGATCGGTGAAACACAATGGCCGCCCGCCTTAGAATTCTGGACCGGGAAGGAAGCCTTCAAATCCCTCACCAAGTACACAAGAAGAGTCTTGGGATTAAGAAGAGACGAAGAACAGCGAAGACAAGAGAGGCGTTAAAAACGTAACCAGGCTACTACTACTACTACTACACACACACGCATACACAAACAAACAAAACACACTTTATTTTAATTTTATGTAACAACAACACACTACAAATACCCGAATTGTATATTTATTATGTATTTCAATAAATATAAGATATTGATAGGGACATAGAGCAGACCCGGGGATAAGGGCATTATGCCCGAGGTAACCCGGGGGGTGGTGGTGGGGCTCTAAATAAAAAAAATATTAGTATTTATTATTATTTATTAATATATTATTATTATTATTATTATTATTATTATTATTATTATTATTATTATTATTATTATTATTATTGGTATTCATTATTAGTGTTAGCATTATTCATTATTAGTAGTAGTAGTATTAGTATTACTATTATTATTATTATTATTATTATTATTATTATCATTATTAATTTCATTGTTATTGTCAGTACTGCATTTCATTGTTGTTAAACAAATATGTTATGAAACCGTAAATGCGTGTCGATGTACTCGTAAGGTTTTTCCGCTTGTGAAGCGCGCTTTTTCGCCGTTACAACCACTGTTTACATCTGCTCCGTAGACATCTGGAACCGACTATAGTAACTCCTTACAAAGGAGAGGCTATGACTCAACAATGGGCTACGCCATTGTAGATAGATTAGGATAGGAGTGAACAAAATTGACTGCCCACCTATAATGCGAGTTGGAAGAGATGCTATTATCGTTTCCATATATATCATGTCAGCAATGACACCCACTTCGCCGTACACCTAATGAATATCATATCAATAATGTATTTTCTATTTTAAGATGAATCAGTCTGCCCATATACCTGATCAGTAGGATTTTTATATACTAAAAGTTAAGATTGCAACATAGTATATTGAGAAGTAAGACTTCTGACTGTCTTTTGTTTTGGTTTCACATATAAACAGTTGAATAATATACAGAGTGAACGATAATTACACCGACAAACATCAGGGACCGATTCCTGACTGAAAATGAAGGAAAAAAAGGTCCTATAAACAGGTGTTCGGAAATGAACAATGTGCGTGGAACAACAACAAATCGTTCCGGCATAGCATAACTGCATCCACGTCACAACAGATGTTCAAAGTGGCCTCCATGGGATATAATGCACGCGTTCATACGTCGTATCATGGATTGCCTCACTTTCACGTGTTCTGGCCTCTTTCCGAATAGCGGCACAGACGACGTGGACACGCTGTTGAAAGGTAATCACAACAGGAACTGGTTCAGCATACACAACACTTTTCGGGGGTTTAGGTCCGGTGATCTAGCAGGCCATGCAACAGAGCCGAGAGAATAATGTCATTCGTCAGTGCCTTCTACCGTGGCAACGACCCATGTATCGACACTTACTCATAGGACATTTTTTTTCCTCCATGTCCAGCCAGGAATCAGTCTCTGGAATTAAAATTCACCCTGTACACTATCTGCATTGAAATCTTATATTTTATTACATAAAAATCCTAGCCGTATTGATCAGCTTCAAGCATATATTGTATAATAATCATGACCTTCTGCGATTATGTATGACGCAAGGTTTCAAAATCGTGCTTCAATTGTAATTCTAATGTATTAACATTTGCTAATAGTATCTCCTACGGGAGATTTAATGGGATAAAAATAAGTCTTAATGTTCCGAGTATGGAAGCTACGGTATCTATTTGTGTCGAGTAGTGGCACATAATCACGTACGGTGTGGTTGGTTACCCGCAGTCGCGATGTAACCCTGCCTGGAAGCAATATCTGGTTAAGATCGCCTGCAGCTTCTGGCGCGATTAAATTCCATCAGAAACTGATTGAAAACTCAAAAGCAAATACTTAGATTTAGAAACCAGTTGCCAACCATTGGATCTTTTATTTTCAAATAATACACCAGACCACTCCATATTCTACATTTTTAACCTTTAAATTGGCGAAACATTAATTTCTCCGGATAGATATTTAAGTGTTTCGTACCGCACTGAAAACAAAATCATATATAAATGAATTGTATTGTATTGTAAGCCTATGTTTTCCCTTTACAGAGATTTAGGCGCTCTCCCCCTACAGGGGAGAATTTGAACCACACTAATTAGTTACACTTGTTTTCGTATAGATGTTATTTTGAGTGGTCCGTGGTCAGCGTTCCGCCTCATACTGACATCTAGGAAACTAAGGTAGTACGTATTAGGACGGGAAAATTCGGTAAATTTTGCTTAGAGGCCTTTTCATTCAGGCTTAAGGATTTTTTACGAGCCTGAAAATCTTCAGACTCGGGACCCACGGCTTAAAGTCCCTCCCAGAGGACTTGCTCCTTGGATTATTCCGTCCTAAAAAATCGATCGACTACGGCCGGGTTTGAACCCGCGACCCTCGGGACCAGAGGCAAGGAGCATAACCACTAATCCACCGCGGCCGACATATATAAATGTACGTTATTAATTATATTGTGTAATTCGACACAAATAATAGTACATTATGACGCGAGGCTTGGAAGTGATTTTTACATAAGCGAGGATATGATTAAAACCCGTACGATAGCGAGGCTTTTAATTTCCGAGATACTGTAAAGCACTTCACAAACGTGCATTGTACATTATTTTTGCGCGATGGTGTTTTCAAAATAATAAATAATAGTAAAATAATAACATCGCTGTTGGAAATATTTGCGTTCATTATAAACAACTGACCAACGTTAACAGTCTGGCCAATATTTATACGGCAAATGCAGAGAATAATTTAGTTGACAGGCCGTGGCACTAATCAGTCATAAAATGACAGCAAGCACGAATGTATTGTTTTATATTGTTTCAAATAGTGATCAGTCCATTTAAAATGCAGTGATTTGTTTTGTATAATATATATTAACACTACCTTTTTATATTTTTGTATATACATTGTACATAGTATACATAAAGGACAGGGGGTTTACTTCCCGCACGAGGTAGGTAATATGAAATATTACAGTATATTGAACTTCCAATCATAGTGACATTGCTGTAAGTACGACAGAACGCCCTATCGTGCAAAAAAATAGTTTTTACTAGTTCGGTTTACTACTGTATATTACTGGGTATATATATCTTAATATATAAAAATTACGTGTCACGTTGTTTGTCCGCGATGAAATCCTAAACTACTGAACCAATTTTAATAAAATTTTGCACACTGTGTGCTGTTTGATCCAACTTGAGACTTAGGGTAGTTTATAGGCCTAACTAAATTTATAGTCGCATTATTTTTTATTGCAAATTATTTGTTTATTATTTAACAAAGAGTTATAATTATCTGTGAGTTCCATACGATTCTAACAGATGGCGGTGTAATTATCTGTGAGTTCCATACGATTCTAACAGATGGCGGTGTAAGGTAATTGGTTTATTATTTAACAAAGAGAGATCCAGGTGGCTGTGCTTTTTGTTGCAACCGCGAATTTCAATTGAATTACAAATATTGATTATTTCATAATTTAAGTGTGTTCAGTGTTTATTTTATTTTCAATATTATTAATGTCGTGTGTAAGTATTAGTTTTAAGTAATCTGGCTGAAAGACAGCAACTTAATTTAAATTTTTAACGTATACCTTAGCCACAGCAACGCGTAGCCGGGACTTCTAGTATATATACACTACTCAAAAAATTAGAGGAACACATGTTTAAACCAAAGCCAGAAAATAAATATTGTAACAATTTAATTTTTGAGAGTCAGATGTTTTGAGTTCAAGTATTGTTTAAAATCAGAATGAAGGTCTTCTGGGTTTTATTAATTTTTCTCTGAATATGTTAGTGAAATTCCAAGAGTTGCTGAAACCGAAGAGAGTTCGTATTGATTTATTTTTTTAAACAGGTTTGAAGAATAATCTGTGGTAGGGAATTGTTATTTTTGTATTCTCTAATACAGAGCAATGCGACATCTGAATGAAACATAAGTTGCACGAGCAGTTGCATTGATTGAAGATGGCCGTTCCATTCGCCATGTCTCTAGGATTCTTGATGTCAGCCCTTCCGGCATCCATAGGTTGTGGAAGCGATATAGAGAGGCACATGGATAGAAGAGGAGACCCAGGCAAGGTCGTAAGAAGAAGACTACAGATGTACAGGATATATTTGTCTTATCAGCTTTGCGCAGAAGAAAATCTACAGTCAGAGATCTTCAAAATCATTTACGCACAGCAACTGGGACGGTAATTCCTGATCAGACTGTAAGAAATAGACTGAGAAATGCAAGATAGAGGTCTAGAATCCCCTTTAAAGCCCCTCGTTTAACACGTCAGCACAAAGAAGCCCGGCTGCGATCTGCTCAGAATCATGTCAACTGGCAGCTCCGCTAATGGAAGGGTGTTTTATTCACGGACGAATCAAGATTTCGTCTAACAGGTTCTGATGGTTGTACACGTGTATGGAGACGTCCTGGTGAACATTTTGATCCAGCCACAATTATTGAACGTGACAGATTTGGAGGTGGTTCGGTTATGGTTTGGGCTGGGATTACTATTGAGTCTCGGACAGAGCTTGTCGTTGTCCCACAGCGCATGAATGCTGATATTTACATTAATGACATTATCCTCCAACATGTTGTACCCTTTGCTTATGGTATGGACCCTAATTTTCTTCTAATGCGAGATAATGCTAGATGCCATACAGCACAGGCTACCAGAGATGTCCTGCAAGAATGCCAAATTCGGGTGATGGACTGGGCTGCATGCAGTCCAGACCTTAATCCGATCGAGCATATGTGGGATAAGTTGGAAAAAACTTGTTCGTAAGGGTCCTGTTGTACCTCAGAACCTTAAAGAACTTTGACACGCACTCGCCGTGGAATGGGAGAGAATTTCACAAGTTTCTGTAAGAAGGCTTCTGCGAAGCATGCCTCGTAGGTGTAATGCGTTCATTCAGGCTCACGGAGGACACACTAAGTACTGAGTGTTGGAATAATCATGGAAACATTGATTCCAAAAATTGTAAATCTCAAATTTCCACTTTATTTTCTGTTACAAATGATAACTTGTTTGTATTGCTAATACTGTACAAGAAAATATTGTTTGAATGTCTATTCTAATTTTACATAAATCTTCAATTTATAATTACAAAAGATCAAACATTAAATCGTTTCAATATTATATTATATATATAATATTATATTATATATAATATTATATTATATATATAATATTATATTATATATATATATATATAGATGTTTTATAACTATATTTTTTTTTTTACATTTGGCAATGAAGACAAATATGATATATCATATAATATATATTATATATATTATATTATATATATAAACGAATGTATGTATGTTTGTCATTTATACTTCTAAACCGTTCAACCGATCTTCATGAAAATTTGCAAATACAGGGTTTCAGATGCGGAGAGTATTTAGCCGTTATCTGTTATGTTCTAAAATCATTAGGTATAGGATTCACCTAAAACGAATGTTTAAAAATCGCTCCAGCGATCACAATTTTCGATGTTTCACAACAAAATTCGGAATACCATATAAAAATTAACCGAGGTATGTATTATCCAAAAATCAGCGAAATCCGACCGTTCGAAGTGGGGGTTTACCTGATATTTGAAATTAAAAATTTGCTTTAGCAACCGCCATGTTTGGTTCGTAGCAGTGTATACCATATAATTAATTAACCTTAAATATTTAATTTATTTAGGCGTAGGAACGCACGCCGGGTATTAGCTAGTGTAATATAACTGGGAGAATAACAGTTTTAGATATCTTGAGTTTATTGTTTTTCGAGAGAAGTTGGGACAAGAGCCCCTGTAATGCATATTAATGTCCATATTCTGGTCGAAGGTGATAAGCAAGACAAAAAAAGTACCTTGGTCAAAAGAGTAACGATCTTTCACCGTAAAAATACAACCGTCAAGAAATGCGGATATGGGTTCAACTGGAGTAAAATTTACGGAGTGAGTAATGTCCATATTAGTGCTATTAATCATCCACAGAAAGACTCAGATCATTTTGCTCTTATTTTAGGTTTCAGTTTATTTTATGTGCAGTAAACCTACTGCTTTATTTTCCTTACAAAGGATTCAATACTCAGGATTTTTTACCTTTAAAAATACATCGTTCCCGGTCAGATTCCAACCTGCTAACTTCAGAGCTAGAGACGAGCATGAAGCCACTGGTGCACGGGGATCGAGCAATCAATAACAAATATTTAAGCCTATTTCCGATAGGTCATTTATAAACCTGGAGTTTAAGAGTCTCAATTCTGGAAATGCGTGCTATTATACATTACAGGGACTCTTGTATTCCCAACTCCTGTAAAAAAAAGTTAAACTGAAAATATATAAAATTGTTATTCTACCAGTTAAATTATACGGATGCGAAACATGGACTCCTACTTTAAGAGAGGAAAGAATAATACGAGTATTTGAGAATAAAATTCTTAGGAAAACTATTGGGCCAAAAAGAGATGAACAGACAGGTGAATGGAGAAGACTACATAATAGTGAACTACATGATATGTATAGGAAACCAAATATAATAAGATCATTAAAGTCTCGTAGGCGGCGATGGGCAGGACATGTGGCACGAATGGGGAATGAAAGACCTGCATGCAAGCTTCTTGTAAGAAGCTAGAGAGGAAACGCCCAGTTGGTAGATCAAGAATAAGGTGGCAGAATATTATCTATGATTTGAGGGATGTAGATTATACAGGGGATGATTGATAAACATTAGCTCGAGATAGGGATGTATGGAGAGCTTATGTCCGCGCGGTCGTGTACCAACGGGTTCGATAGAGCCAGTGAGTTAGTTAGTTAGGAGTTTAAGAGTTTTTAAACATTATACAATGTTTAGGAGCAATATCTTTATCATCATTAACATCATCAGGTATCATGACAGCTGCCGCCGTCTTCCGGAAACCAAACACCATTCCTCTCTGTCCATCCAATGATCTTCCTTCAATCCTCTGACAATCATAGCCGCTTGCATACCTTCTATCCAGGTTTTCTTTAATCTTCCTTTCTTCCTCCTTTCCATTAGGATCCATTCCATAATAAGTTTAGGCAATCTTTGCTCTGGAATTCTTTTGATATGCCCATACCACTGTAATCTTTTATTTTCTATAATGTCTATGATGGCCGTCTCCTCTTGTAAAAGGTAAAGGTAAAGTGATCCCACAACAGGCCTCAGGAGGCCCTTGGGGTAGTAGGAGGTTAAGGCTCCCACTTTTTCTAGACAATCGGCACTTTATGTCAGCCGGGTTGTCAGCCCTGCGTGACAGCCGCCTTTACCCCAGAACAAGCGTCTGGTACTCATTTCAGTTAGAGGCTGAGTCGACCCCAGGGCCATAGTGCCGCCAGTAGGTTTGGGTCAGTTTAAAAATCCTGACCCCAACGGGACTTGAACCCTAGACCCTCCGGCTTGTAGCTCAGTGCCTTAACCACTACGCTACGGCGCGGCTCCTCTTGTACACCCATAATTTCCCTTATTTCGTATTCTATCCATTCTAGATGTTCCAACTGATCTTCTTAAAACATATATTTCTGTACTTAAAATTCTTTTCATTTTTCTGATAGGAATTTGCCAAACTTCAGCACCATAAGTTAAAATGAACTGGAACTATGGTTTGATATATTTTTAATTTTCTATTTTTTTGTAATATTTTTGCTTCACCAAACAAAGTTTAAAAACATGTATTGATTGTTTTGTTTTTGCGATTCTATTTCTATTTCCACTTTGTTATCACCTGTGTTGTTTCTATATTAAAAATATATTAACTTTTTCAACCACTACCAAACGTTTAGATAGGAAATGCAATGTAATATGGTATTCTTCCAGTCTAACTTAAATTCACAAACTGATTAAATATTTTAGACCACCCGGTGTTAATTATTTATAACCTCCGGTTCTTTTAGCATGTGAACAGTTTAACGTCAGAGTTT
The DNA here is from genome assembly GCA_030220185.1 of Diploptera punctata. Taxonomy (NCBI): domain Eukaryota; kingdom Metazoa; phylum Arthropoda; class Insecta; order Blattodea; family Blaberidae; genus Diploptera; species Diploptera punctata. The sequence continues at coordinate 8,591 of JASPKZ010001102.1, forward strand.
TTTTTTCCCGGCTGTAAGCAATGCCACTGTTAAAAAACAGAGACTATTTGCCCGACTCAAAATAAATGCCAACCTCGACAATGTAAAAGCAAATATATATTCACATATTGTTTATTTGTAATCGTAGATACAATAATAAATATGCAATTATTGTATTGTCACGGGTCCTTTGCAAGTATACAAAGTTTCAAGTCGATCCAATGAATTTAAGTGGGTGAAAATCGCGTTGAGAAATTCCGTTACATAGATAGATAGATGGATAGATGGATAGATGGATAGATGGATAGATGGATAGATGGATAGATGGATAGATGGATAGATGGATAGATGGATGGATAGATGGATAGATGGATAGATGGATAGATGGATAGATGGATAGATGGATAGATGGATAGATGGATAGATGGATAGATGGATAGATGGATAGATGGATAGATGGATAGATGGATAGATGGATAGATGGATAGATGGATAGATGGATAGATGGATAGATGGATAGATGGATAGATGGATAGATGGATAGATGGATAGATGGATAGATGGATAGATGGATAGATGGATAGATGGATAGATGGATAGATGGATAGATGGATAGATGGATTAGATTAGATAGATAGATAGATAGATAGATAGATAGATAGAATAGATAGATAGATAGATAGAGATAGATAGATAGATAGATAGATAGATAGATAGATAGATAGATAGATAGCTAGTAGATAGACAGACAGACAGACAGACAGACAGACAGACAGACAGACAGACAGACAGACAGACAGACAGACAGACAGACAGACAGACAGACAGACAGACAGACAGACAGACAGACAGACAGACAGACAGACAGACAGACAGACAGACAGACAGACAGATAGATAGATAGATAGATAGATAGATAGATAGATAGATAGATAGATAGATAGATAGATAGATAGATAGATAGATAGATAGATAGATACAGATGAAGCTAATATAAAGCGTGTAAAAAGTAAAAGGTCCACCTCTGTGGTCTCGAGGTAGCGTGCTGCCTTGTCACGCAGCGGGCCCGGGTTCGATCCCCGGTCGGGACAGTTTTTCTGGGCGAGGTTTTTATCGGGATTTTTCCTCACCTGTAAGACAAATGTCAGGAAAACTTTAAGGCCCAAACGGTCCCCGAAATCATATGGCCATCGCAATCATCATCATTCGTATTCATCTTAGGTTAAGCTTAGGATTAGGGACTCTCCTGGCGCACCACTATCATCATCATCATCATCATCACCTATCATATCATCGGGGCAACGTAACCCCGCCTTCCAGGCCCCCAACCTCAGAAATGGGTTACAAGTACGCCATGCCAGGAGAGAGAACACCAGGATTGTGGAAAGACAACCTGGGGCATTTGCAAAAAAAAAAAAGTAAAAGAGTGAAGGAACAAACATATGTTCTTCATATGATACGTAATAACTGAAGATACATGGATACAATTTCGCAGGAAAGTCAACACCGGGAGTGAGATCTCAGATATAACGATCATATCAACGAGCATTGGAGAGGGTTCTCATGTACTTCACACACATCATTTATATAGTGTTACACGAGCTTTTTATTATATCAGTGCATTGGTTTCTTACAATAATACGTTCAATATGGTTACATAAAAATCATCTTTTTTCTTCATTCGAAGGTCAAATGTAAGAATCTCAATTTAAAATGCATAATAAAATATTTACCATTCCTTCTAACGAAAATGTTAATAGAAACCTTTAAAAAGCTACATTTAATAATTATCATCATATTCTATTTAAGACATAAATACTATTTTGTACCTAGAGATGTAACATGTTAAAATTTCTTCTTCTTCGTCTTTCCCCCACTTATAGGTTTGCCGTCTTCAGTTTCCATTTATTTCTATCATTTCAATCTCCTTCCAAATTCCTATCATCCATTATAGTTCTGATGTAGGTTTTCCATTTCCATCTTGGTCTGCCACGTTTATTTCTTCCAGGGGTGACCGTTGGTGAATATTTTTTGGTCATCTTTCATTTTTCATTCTTTGTATATAGCGATACCATTTAAGCGTTTGATTTTCAATCCTCTTAATAACAGATGTGGTGACATTAATTTTTCTCCAAAGGAATTAATTTCTTATTTTATCTTGTCTTGTTTTTGGAGGCTTCTTCTAAGATAATCAAATTCAACTGTTACATATTTAATACTATTGAAGTAGTCCGTCGCTATGGCCGTTGTCTAAAACGCAGCTTGCTCAGGTTCAATGTCTGGCCCCTGGAGATATGTTCTGGTTGAGGTACCGTATATGGCCAAAATAGTATCGGAACATAATCCACATAATATTCGCCTTGTTTAAAAGTACATTACAAACAAACAATAGAAGCCCAATAATTAATAGTTACACATAAAAATCTTATGAAGCGATATAACCTTGATGTTAAACTATCTACAAATTAGATGATATGAAAAAAAAAATCCGATTTAACATAAGCTAAATCACTGTTTTTCTCCTTGTTGCTACTGTAATTGTCCGATGGCTCCCGATCAATTCAAACAAAACTATGAGATATATTAGCCTTAAAATACTGCGCCGCAATGTTGTGCTGGGTTTTGGATTACGCGTCCGGCGGCGAGAGTCGGTTATCGCCTTGTTTGTTGGAGAGAAAGATTCGTGAGCTGCCGTTTCAGGAATCGGAAAGCCCGCGGAGAATTTTCTTCATGCATCTACACTTCCTTTCTTGAAAGATCGATTCTCGAATATTCGGTTCGAGAAAAGACACGATTGAGGTCTGAGAATGTATAAGCAGTTGTGAGTGTTTGGGGACCCGAAGTATATACGGAGAGTGGACAAATACAAGCGACCGAGTGTAAGAGCAGGAAGAACTGAGTGATTAATAAATTGTGTAGCAAGAGATTTTATTAGCAGAAAATTATTTGTGAAAATCCAGTGAAATTCTCTGAAGTAAATAAAGTGAATTTTGTAATTTTGTGAAAAGATCTGTGATGTTAATTAAATAAATTTCATTTGAATCCGATGTACAGTTAGAAGTGATGATATCAAGATCGATTATTAAATCTAAAAAAATACGCCTGTTATAAATTATGATACAACTTCAATTGTCTGTTGAACTTATCGTCTTACGTAAAATCACTACAAGGTTTAATTTAAGATTTAAATTCTATTGCATAATAAAGCCCATAAACAAACAAAACTAAAATTTTATAAAACAATGGCAGTTCCTATCTTTTATATGGGTGCGAATCTTGGATTATCACTAACAAACAAGAAAGTAAAATCCAAGCAACCAAGATTAAATTTTTGAGAAGAGTAAAAGGGTGTACTAGAATGGACCAAATATGAAACGATTATATTCGTGAATAACTACACATCTACTGTACTCCTTAAATAAAATATATCTAGTAACAAAAAAACAGTAAAAAACAAACATTTAGAAAGAATGGAAGAGAGTAGAAGAAAATCTTACATTATTTAACGAGAAGAACAAGAGATATCGGACGTCCTCGGAAGAGATGATCTTTGATCTACAGGGTGTCCCATTCAAACCTCCACCATTTTAATTAATCATAACTAGCAAAGTATGCGGAATTATGAAATGAGGCCGGTATTAAACGAAACAGACTCTAAGAATTTTCATTTCCATACATTGCCACACAATAAAACACCTCTATATGTCCACCATTAGTAGCACGAACAATATCAAGTCTGTATTTGATTTCGTGCCACGTTCTGTCCTAAATGTCCATTGATACTGTTGCAATTGTTTCAAGGATACGGGTTCATAAATCATGAAGATATTGTACTGGAGTCGCAAACACACGGTCTTTTACATACCAGAAAGCAGTTTGAGCTCGTTGCTGAGGAGTCGCCATTTTGTTTTATGTCATTATTGTCCAACATGCGATGGATGAATAACTGCAACAATGAAAACAAACATTCTTTGAGTTTCTCTTTCTTTTAATACTAACATTATTTCATAATTCCGCATACTTTGAGAGTTATTATTAATTAAAATGTGGGAGGTTTGAATGGGACACGGTGTTATTAGTGAAGACGGAATAGACAATCAATGCCTAAACCATGAAGTGAAGAAGAAGAAGAAGAATTAAAATTCTTTATACCTCATCTCATATCCATTCTTCTAATTATACTGATTTCAAAGCCTAGATGGCTTCATCTTCAGTAATTTCCTAAACGACATAACATCAGTCGACAAAAATGTCTGAAGATGAAGCCATCTAGGCTATGAAACCGGTATAATTACTCGTAGAAGACCGGATATGAGGTGAAGTACGAGTTGTTTTTGTTACATTGTTGAAATTTGAATTTTAACAATGGGTTGCTCACGACTTTCAGTATGACCCTTGTAAAAAGAATTTTAATTTAAATCTTCAATTGGCTGTGTTCAACCTGTATACGAGTCTAATTAATTTTTCTTTAAAAAATATTTGACTATGATAAGGTGAAACTTATTACAATTTACTTCATTTTTTTCTATTATTTACTGTCGGATCCGCCAGACGTTGTCCTGCCCGAACGTTCAATTCTCTTGTCATGATCGGACGATAAAAATATGTTACTTTTTTTTTACAATAAAACTCACTAATTAATAAGTTCGCAAGAAAATTCCTCACTGGCATATTTTGTGGTTCAACAAGCATGCATGTGACATTACGTTGTAGCCGCGCAGAATATTTCGGTTATACAGGCGACTACACATCTGACAAAAAATTCCATAACCCGATCGAAGCGCCACCTACCAGGTCCAGTTGTGAATCTAAAACATCCAGGGACCCATTCAAATACACGCAAAAATTATCATCAAAATCGGTCAAGTGTTTAGGCAGTTTTTAATTTCGGATTTCAAGTAAACCTCCATTTCTAATTGTCTGATTTCATACTATGTATACTTTCAATAACTGTCCACCGCTGTGGGTCTCGAGGTAGCGTGCTGCCTTGTCACGCAGCGGGCCCGGTCGGGACAAGTTTCCTGGGTGAGGTATTTTTTCGGGGTTTTCCTCACCTGTAAGACAAATATCAGGATACTTTAAGGCCCAAACGTTTCCCGAACATCATCTGGCCATCATTATCATAAGTAATGCCACGAGTGATTTCCAAATTATCGATAAATTCACAACTCACGAACTGAGGAGTGAATTCATTTAGAGAATTTGGAAATCAAGAGTGGCATTTGTTAGGACTATTTAACGAATAAAATTAAGCTGTTTTCTCACAAATCATTATTAAAATATAGTCATTTTAAAATATATATATATATAGTCATATATATATATATATATATTATATATATATATATATATAATGTAAACGGCGATGTTTGAAAACAAATGAGAAACGATTGGCACGCTTAATTTGCTACTTTTGTTCATCACTGCAACCAGATCATATTATTTATTGCCAAAGGAACGCAATACTGTAAGAATGCACTCTAGTGGAGAGAAAAAATGAAACACATCAAACTGTATATTTACTCTATGATGTAAATATGACAATTATATTTTTCTGGAATGTTATTACCTGGGAAAAAATACATTTAATAAAGTGCAAACAGTGGTTTTTTTTTTTTGGTGGTATAATCAATTGCTACAAATGTGTTTATATTAACTCCCACATTCGCTATGTGTTGACATTCATGCACTATATATACAATCTGGTAGCCGTATTTCTTAGAGGGCCAGTCACTGCAAAATAATGCTATGACCTATTTAGGATATTATGATAAACTTCAGTTGGTAAATTCTAGGCGAAACACGACTGTGATTGGTTGTAAATAAAAAATCATTGAAATGTGATTGGTCATTGACTCCCATTTGGGGCATGAGTTAAATAGTCATAAGTAATGCCACGAGTGATTTTCAAATTATCGATAAATTCACGACTCACGAAGTGAGGAGTGAATTTATCTAGAGAATTTGGAAATCAAGAGTGGCATTTGTTAGGACTATTTAACGAATAAAATTAAGCTGTTTACTCACAAATCATTGTTTGACTATAGTTATTTTAAAATATTTATATATTTAATGTAACGTTTAATGTAAACGTCGATGTTTGAAAACAAATCAGAAATGTGAGGTTATGTTCATTCACTGCTGCTTGGTCATATTATTTATTGCCAAATAAGATCGCAATGTTGTAAGAGTGCACCCAAGTGGAGAAATAATGAAACACATCAAACTATGTATCATAATCAACATTACGGGTTATTCATTTATTTTTTTAGTAAACAACTCAGTAAAATCAAGGAATCTTTTCATTATTTGCTATATTCAATGTATTTGTTGGAGAAAAAAAAATAATGCTTTGACCTCTTCAGAACATTAAAAAGGAGGAACTTTCTTGAGCTGATAAAGAGAAATCGATAAAGAGCGAGGTGAAACACGACTGTCATTGGTTGTAAAACAACATTCATTGAAACGAGATTGGTCATTGACTGGTATTTGTGACATGAGTTAAATAGTCATCAATAGCACATTCACCTCATTAGATTAAGTTAAGGTTTAAGGCCTCTCCTGGCGCATCATTACCATCATCGCCCATCATATCTTTGGGCAGCGTCGCCCCGCCTTCCCGGCGCCCCAACTTAAGTGGGTTACAATACGCCAATGCCAGGAGAGAATACCAGAAATGTCGAAAATGACAAACTGGTGGCACTGAACAAAAAAATATTTTTAATATATTGAGATTTTTTAAAAAGTCGGAAAATGGAACATTGTAATACCATGAACTGTTTTATTCACAAAAAAAAACAGACAATTTTCGTCAACATATGAATAAGACATGACAAACATAATAATTAATAATTGTACAAGTAAGCATACGTTTACGTAGCTAAGGATAGGAATGTATGGAGAGCTTAGCAATATTTAAATCCAAAAAAATTCGATTTAATAATCGTGTATGTTTACTTGTAACTAGCTAACTAACTAACTCACCACCTCTATCGATATTCTTGGCATTAATGAGCTGAAAGACAAAAATAGTTATTGAGAATTATCCGTAAAAGAATACCCGCTGTGCGCTGCCATGAACCTATGGGTTCGATACAGCCAGTTAGTTACAAGTAAAAATACAGGATCATTCAATATTATTTTTTTTATTTAAATATTATGTAATCAAAATTAATATAAAATTATGGAATATTCAACTTAATTAAGTTGAGGAGACGGACCTTTCAGGTGAATATTGCATAATTTTAGATTAATTTTGAAGAATACTCTCTACACGGAACACATCATGAAGCTGATAAAAGTTGATTATGTACTCAGTATAGCGTTCATCATTAAACAGGCGAAATATTTTTTTTATTGATCGGGATAAGTAAATTCCCGGGCAACGCCTAGGTAATCAGCACGGTGGTATATAAAAATAATCTAGGAGATATTTTTTTTCCTTTCACGTGAGTCAAACTTAAACATAAAAAACCACATTAATCTTCAGTTCTTTAGGCGTAGCAGCGCCAACGCAGGGTATCTTAGCTAGTACTTACTAATTTTAGAAATAAACTACAAATATTATTAAATAGGACAGTACTTGGTCCTAAATAGTTATGGAAATCGTTCATGACGTATTTCTTATCAGGTTCATATAAAAAATAATGACTTTCAACGTCAAAGCATTTTTTTTGTAAGGAACAGTGTACGCGGTCTTTTTGTTTGGCTTGTAGCTCCATAGAAGGGGGAACATACGTATTAAGGAGGCAATACCAAACAGTAATGCAGGTCTGTATAGAAACAGGGGATAGCTGTCAGCAACACTGCTGAATTTAGAGACGTAATAAGCTACCGCTGTTATTACTCTTTCTAAATATGGGCTATAAAAGTGTTTATTCTTTCATTCAGCCATATTCTTTTGACGTTAATATCTATTGTGACGTCATAGCGACAATGTTGCAGAAATACCTGTCTATGACATAAATCCTTCCTTCTATCACTTAGCTTTCAAATCGCAGAAATAGTACTTTAGAGTAAGCTATTATGCATTACATAAACTCCTTTCAAACAACGTTAAACTGAAAATATATAAATCTATTATTCTACCAGTTATATGCATGCGAAACATGGACTCTTATTTAAGGGAGGAAAGAAAATAACAGGTATTTGGGGATAAAGTCTTAGGAAAATGTTTGGACCAAAGAGAGATGAACAGAGAGGTGAATGGAGAAAACTAAATAACAGTGAACTACATGGTCTTTATAGGAAGCCAGATATAATAAGAACAGTTAAGTCTCGTAGACTGCGATGGGCAGGACATGTGGCACGAATGCGGAATGAAAGACGTGCATGGAAGCTTCTTGTAGGAAAACCAGAGGGAAAACGCCCAGTTGGTAGACCAAGAATGGGGTGGGAGAATAACATTAACTATGATTTGAGGGAAGTAGATTATACAAGGAATGATTGGAAAACATTAGCTCAGGATAGGGATGTACGGAGAGTTTACGTCCGCGCGGCGATTAATTTACGGGTTCGATAGTGCCAGTGAGTTAGTTATACAGTAGGCAAAAATCTTATTTTCACGCATCAATCATTCTAGTGACTAACTCATGCCCCAATTGGAAGTCATTGACCAATCACGTTTCAATGAATTTTGTTTTACAACCAATGATAGTCGTGTTTTACCTCGCTCTTTATCGAATTTTCTTCACCAGTTCCTGCTTTTGTGATAAAGAAAGCTCCATCTTTTTAATATTCTGAACAGGTCAGAGCATTATTTTGCAGCGATTGACTCTCCAACAAATACATTGAATATAACAAATGATGAACAGATTCCTTCGAACTACACATTTGATAATTGTTTTTAAATAATGATTCTACTGAGTTGTTTACTACGAAAATAAATTAATAACCTATAATGTTGGTTATAATATACATTTTGATGTGTTTCATTTCTTTCCACTAGGGTGCATTCTTAGAATATTGCGATCCTATTTGACAATAAATAATATTATCAAGTTGCAGTGAATCAGGGATTATCTGTAGCAGTGAATAAACAAATGAAACATCAAACTTAACCACACATTTCTTATTTATTTTCAAACATCGCCGTTTACATTAAATATATAAATATTTTAAAATACCGCTGATTATATTCAAATCATGATTTTTTAGTAAAGAGCTTAATTGTATTCGGGTTAAATGGTCCTAAGAAAAGCCACTCTTGATTTACAAATCCTCGTCACTTCGTGACTGGTGAATTTATCGATTACGAAATCTCTCGTGACATTACTTATGAAAAACATATTTATATCATCATTCCGAATTTTTTGTCTTTAAATATAAATATCAGCAACATTTATTACTCTATAAAGATCAGAGCAGGATAGATGGACGTTCCTAGTATAGATCAAGAATGAGGTGGGAGAATAACATTAACCATGATCTGAGGGAAGTAGATTATACAGGAGATGAATGGAAAAACAGGATAGGGATGTATGGAGAGTTTATGTCCGCGCTTCCATGAACCTAATCTAATCTTAGTCAATCGGTATTTATTTATTTCACCTGATGGAGTTAAGATCGTAAGATATTCTCTTCCACTTCACCAAGGTTAAATTATACATAAAACTAGGGGGCCCGGCAGACGTTTTCCTGCCCGAACGTTGAATCTTAGTGTCATAGCCGGACGATTAAAATATACGTTTCTTTTTTTACCGTAAAATTCACTAATTATGGCGTAATTAGATATTATTAAATAAGTTCGCAAGAAAACTCCTCACTGTCATCTGATGTTGCTCAAGAAGCGTGCATGATGATGTCACATTGTTGTCGTGCGGAATATGTCGATAATGCAGATGACTACACATCTGACATTTAAAAAATCCTATATCCCGATCGCAGCGCCACCTACCGAGTCCAATTTTGAATCTAAACCATCCAGGGACCTGATCAAACACACACAAAAAATTTAATCAAAATCGGTCCGGTCATTTAGGCAGTTTTAATTTCGGATTTCAAGTAAACCTCCACTTCTAATTGTCGGATTTCGCTCATTTTTTTGTTTTTGTTGTATATCTACCTCGGTTTATTTTAATACGATGTACTCAATTTCGTTGTGAAACGTCGAAAAATGTGACCGCAAGAGTGATTTTTAAATTTTCACTTCAGGTGAACTCCTACACATAATGGTTTGAGAGGGTCCAATTGTAAATCTAAACCATCGAGGGACACAATCAGACACACACAAAAAATCTCATTAAAATTGGTCCCTTCGTTTAGGAGGAGATCAGTGACAAACACACGTACAGAAGAATTATATATATGTAGGCCTATATTTTTTTTGTATTGTATTGTATTGTAAGCCCATGTTTTCCCTTTACAGAGATTTAGGCGCTCTCCCCCTACAGGTAAGAATCTGAACCATACTAATTTAGTTACACTTGTTTTCGTACAGATGTAATTTTTGAGTGGTGCGTGGTCAGCGTTCCGCCTCATACTGACATCTAGGAAACCAAGGGGAGTACTAGGATGGGAATATTCGGTAAATTTTGCTTAGAGGCCTTTTCATTCAGGCTTAAGGATTTTTTACGAGCCTGAAAACCTTCAGACTCGGTACCCACGGCTTAAAGTCCCTCCCGGAGGACTTGCTCCTTGGATTTTTCCATCCTAAAAAATCCATCGACCCCGGCCGGGTTTGAACCCGCGATCCTCGGGACCAGAGGCAAGGAGCACAACCACTAGTCCACCGCGGCCGACATATATATATATATATATATATATATATATAAAGATAACAATTATGAATTATCTACGTTGATTAACGATATATAATAGATATCGGCTACACAATATAGAAGTGACGAGGGAAATAAAGAAAAATTATGATAATAATGATAATACTAACCTACGGGTTCGATAGCGCTAGAAAGTTAAATAAGTGGCTTTGAAAAAACAAATTAGAGCTGTCTGAAATTTACATTTAGAACCTGAACTATATAAATCCATAAGACAATAGAATTCTACTAATAATATTAAACGGAGGAAATAAATTACTCGTTTAAAAACAATGCGCACACAATAATAAACAAACAATAAGTAGGCCTATAATGAAAACGATACGAGAGAGATTATTAAATAATTCCACACAATGGAACAACACAATTCAATTTAATATACCCCTTTAAAACTTCGTTAAGACACCATGTTTTAAATCATTTGTTAATGTTAATGGAAGCTATTTTCCCCTTAAAGTATCCTATTACGCTTATCAAATTGTATTTTATCATAAGTAATGTCACGAGTGATTTCCAATTTATCTAGATGATTTGAAAATCAAGAGTGGCGTTTGTTAGAACTATTCAACGAATAAATTTAAGCTGTTTACTCATAAACCATTATTTAAATACAGTTATTTTATAATTTTATATATTTAATGTAAACGGCGATTTTTGAAAACAAATCAGAAATATGTGGTTATGTTTCATTTGTTCATCATTGCAACTTGATCATATTATTTGTTGCCAAATAGGATCGCAATATTGTAAGAATGCACCCAAGTGGAGAAAAAATTAAATACATCAAACTGTATATTATAATCAACATTACAGGTTATTAATTCATTTTTTCGAAAACAAGTCAGTAAAATCAGTATTTAAAAACACAATTATTGAACACACAGTTATCAAATGTGTAGATCGAAGGAATCCGTATTTAACGTATTTGTCACTCATTGCAAAATAATGCTCTGACCTGTTCAAAATATTAATAAAGGAGGAGCTTTCTTTATTTTGGTAATCAAAATCCGATAATTACCCAGGTGAAACACGACTGCCATTGGCTGTAAAACAAAATTCATTGAAATGTGATTGGTCATTGACTCCCATTTGGGCCATGAGTTAAATAGTCATTCTAATTGTTTTTACTTTGTTCTTATTTATAGTCGCTTTACCTTTTATGAGCAATACGCTGCAGACGATGTAATGATATGGGGTAATTAAAAAAAACACCGAACATAGACTTGAACATTGGAAAACAGTTTCAGAAGAATGTGGTTTAAAAATAAATATCAAGAAAACGGCTGTCGTGAAAATATGTAGAAACCAGAACGATGATTAGAATGTTATCAGGCATAAATCTACAAAAAGTGAAAAAAATGTACATATTTAGGAACGATGATAAATGTAAATGGGAAAATACAGACTGGAATCAGTAAAAGAATAGAGAAAAGTTTAAAAGTCTATAATTTAACTAAACAATTAATCTGGAATAAAGATATACCCATCAAGAGTAAAGTGACAATGTATAAAACTTATTTCAAACCAGTTCTAACATATGCAGCTGAGATCTGGACCATATACAAAGAAGGAATTAAGCAGAATCCAAGCTATAGAAATGAAATTCTTACATGGAATTGTACATAAAACAAGGAGAGATAGAATAAAGAATGACAAAATCAGGGAGATATTAAATGTAGAAAAATTAACAACAGACTTAGAAAATAGTAGACTAAAATGGTTTGGACATTTAAAAAGAATGGAAAAGTAAAGACTACCACAAGACTGTCAAATCCCAAGATACAAGGAAAACGAACACGAGATAGACCACAAGAAAGATGAATTAACCAAGTGAAGTCTACAAGAGAGAGGACACGACTGGGAAGAACTACACTGCTCAAAAAAATTAGGGGATATTGTCTAATAACCTATTAAGACTATGTTTTTAGGAACAGTATTAGATGCAATCACTTTCTATTACTCCAAAAGAATGTAAACAAGAGTTTGAAGTCATTACGTAACCTCTGCACCACACCAGATGTCAAAGAGATCCTGATTAGGAATATTGCAAACAAACAAAGCAACATTAACATGGGAGAAAATGTTCCTTTAGTATGGTGTAAGGTCTGCCTCACACCTGTGTGGCATTGATGCAATGATGTTAGCAATGAGTTCTTGAGGGATACGTGGCCACTCTTCCATAAGAGCAATGTGCAGCTCTGGAACAGTTGTGGGAGGTGATGGTCTGCCTGCAATGCGCCTGCCTAATGCATCCCACACATGCTCAATCGGATTTAAGTCCGGGGAGGAAGCTGGCCATTGCATACGCTCGATACCCTCCACTTCCAGCATGTCGTCCACCAAGCCAGCTCTGTGGGGTCGTGCATTATCGTCCATGAAAAGAAAAGAATCACCTATGGAACCAGCATAAGGCACGACAAAAGGTCGGAGAATCTCATCTCTATACCTTACCGCAGTCAAAGTACCACCTTGGATGATGTAGAGATCCGTACGTCCACCACTACTGACTCCTGCCCACACCATCAATCCACTGCCACCATATGGGAATCTTTCACGTACAAAAGCTGGATTGTTTCGTGTCCCTTTTTCCCTCCAGTTGAATACACGTCCACTATCACATTCCACGTTGAATCGCGACTCATCAGAAAAAAGAACTGATCTCCATTCGGCATGCCTCCACCCACGATGTTCCTCCGTCCAGTTTCTGCGATCTCTACGGTGTTGTGGAGTTAACCTGGTACACATCATGGGCCTACGGGCATAGAGACCACTTCCATGTAGTCGATTACGAACAGTTTGACTTGACACACCTGCGTCCTGTTGCTGTTTGAAGTGTATTTCGCAGTTGAGTTGCATTCTGCTGTCTATTCCGACGGGCTGTTAACAAGAGATAACGGTCATCCCTTGCTGTTGTTGCCCTTGGTCGACCTTGTCCGGCTCATCTGTGAACAGTATCTGTTCTCTGAAAACGATTCCAATGTCTGGATATCACGCTTTGAGACACCCCAATGGCTTGTGCCACCTCTTGTTGTGTCTGTCCAGCTTCCATCCTTCCTATGGCCCTCCAAAGCCATTGGTTCAGGTAAATCACGTTGTCGCGGCATAACTTTCCCTAAGGCAAGTCATTCACTAACTGAAAACTAGACTGGATTTAAAAACAGCAATAAAACATTCACCCCCACAACACTCTTTCACATCAACAGTACAGACACTGCCCTCTGGTGTGGTACCGAGGTTACGTAACAACTTCAAACTCTTGTTTACATTACCTTGGAGTACTAGAAAGTGATTGCATCTAATACTATTCCAAAAAACATAGTCTTAATAGGTTATTCTTCAATATCCCCTAATTTTTTTGAGCAGTGTAAAAAGAAGAAAAGCATGGGAAGATATGAGATGGTTGTAGGTATATTTGGAATCGACATTCCAAAGTAGGACATGATAAGAGGATGATGATGATGATGATGACGCTACAAGGAAAAAGATCGTGGATTCAAGTCCTGATGGGATCCGCACTTTTATACAGGGGTAATAGTTGTTTTTATTACATTATAATTTCAAACCGTGTTTTACCATGGGCATATCACAGGATATTTACAGTTATTTACATGCATATACATTTTGTTTTGCTGTAGTTTGATTGTTCAAGAGTTTATTCTTGAAGTGAGCGGAAGATGTTGGTGATGAAGTTCGTCACTGTGACGGTGTTGATGTGGAGCTGTAGTATCTGAGGTAGTGTTTGGGTTGTTAGAACAGTAGGCCGGTCTCTTGAGTACAGTGAACATTCTGTCAAAAGATGTATTGCTGTCTGTGGTGGACTTTCGGGGCAGTTGCATAGGGGAGATGGTGACTTTTTGATCCTGTGAAGATATGTACGGAAGCGTCCGTGGTTGGTTAGGAATTGTGTATGGATGAAGTTTGGCCATAGGGATATAGAGAGCCGGTGGTGAATAGAGGGGATGGACTGTTTGGTGTGAAAAGGGGTAATACTTCTGACGGTACTTGGCACTGAGGTTAACTCAGCCCCAAATGGAAGAGAAGAATACCATTTATAAATCATTAGTGTATTACAATGCGAGGTTGGGAAGTGGTTTTTGCAGAATCGAGGAAAATGTTTAAAAACCGAACGATAGCAAGGTTTTCAATTTCTTCGATTGTGTAAAACACTTCACAAATGTGCGTTGTACATTATTTTTTGCGCGATGGTGTTTTCAAAATAATAAATAATAGTAAAATAATATCTTTCTTGGAAATATTTGTGTCTATTATAAACAATTATCTAACGTTAACAGTGTGGGCAATGTTTATTAGTTAGAGCAACAGGAGGCCGTGAGACCGATTAGTAATAAAATAACAGGACGCCGTGAGACCATTTAGTGATAAAATGGCGGCAAGTACATATTTATTGTTTTATATTGTTTCAAATAAAGTTCAGTTCATTTAAAATGCGGTGATTTCTTTCATATAATGTATATTAACACTACCTTTTTTGGATATTTTTTTGTATATACATTGCACGTAGTATACAAAGGGGGCAGTGATTTTAGTCTCCACACGTGTGTTTGTAATATGTAATATAGTATAGTTATTTAGGTTGGCAACCCCGAAATGTAGGAAGTTGAACTTTCAATCATGGTTGTCATTGCTGTAAGTACGACTAAACGCACTATCGTGCAAAAATATACTTAACTAGGCTATATGCGGGATATCGTAGATATCATGGAAATACATTCTGAAAGATCCTCTTTGAATTTATAGCTTTGGCTTTCATAAAGAGTCGTAGAAACGGACGTATAAATCTGTTATAGCTGCTTCCTTAATTCACATAACGTTTTATGGAGCGCTCTACCGTGTCATACTGTCCAGCTTGAAGGGCTCGTGTTCTGTTTATATCAAGACAACTTTATATTTCCACTTGGAATACATTTACATTACTTTATTAAATGCTGACATTTTCCGCTTACCAGACAACTTGCTTCGCCAAAAGAAAAACCGCGTATAATTAATAATAATAATAATAATAATAATAATAATAATAATAATAATAATAATAATAGTAAAAAATAATAACAATGATAATAATAATGATAATAATGATGATGATAATAATAATGATAATGATGATAATAATAATAATGATAATAATAATAATACTAAACATGATAATGATAATAATAATGATGACAATAATGATGATGATGATGATGATGATAATTATAATGATGATAATGGTAATCATGGTAATGATGATAATCATGATAATGATAATATAATCATTATAATAATATAAAATCATGATAATAATAATAATAATTATTATTATATGATGATAATAAAGATGATAATAATGATAATTATGATAATGTAATAATAATAATAATAATAATATAATAATAAAGATGATAATAATTGATAATAAAGATGATGATAATGTAATAATAATGATTATGATAATGACGATGGTTATAATAATGACGGTGATTATAATAATGATGTTTTCGGTAAATTTTTATTTCAAATGTTTTGTTTATCAGTTTTTTTTTGTTACTATATATTTTCTCTTTAATTTCTATTTCCTCAATACATTCTATTGTTCTATGTATATTATTTAATTTTTGCGAGATTTATTTATCTTTTCTATTTTAATTTCCATACATTATTATGACGTCATCAACAAATCCTAAATAAAAGAAGGTAAAATTGAACGGTATTATACATCAACCGGATATGCGTCATTATGTAAGTTTCCAGAAAAAAACATGTTTAAAGTTTAAGTCAATCTTCACTAAATGTTCTACCGCCATAACTAACAATACTGGATATTGCAAGTTATTTTCCTTGTTTGCATCAACAATCTAAGAGCGGGAACATTAGTTGCTTAGCTGCATGATGCCATATATAGATTAGCATTTATGAAGATCTGGTTTCATAGCTGTTTGTTGCAAAGTATAGAAACTCTGATAGGACCGATGGCGTTTACATTTTTCTTGAATAGTAAGGCTATATTTTAAGATTTGGTGTTAAAAGCGTGCGTACACTTACTTCATGAGCCAGTGCAACAGTTGGCATAAAAATATATTTTTTTAATGGCGCATAACCGGATGATGGATAACGACGTCCAATTGATGTTACAAAGTAAAACATATTAAAGTAGGTTGAGTTACTTATAAAGTTGACGCAGTAATTTAGAACAAGGGGGTAAACAGGAGCAGGGGCTCCCGTCAGTCTATCAGTGAGCTGTGTGATTGTGCAGGCCTGCGCTATGAAATCTGTTTTCACAAAGCGTCAGTGTCTCTATAAATTTGCATCGGTACTGAGTTTAACCTTCCGCTTTAATACCACAACCGTGTGCAGGGGATTACCGACCATGCAGAGCGCTACATGACCAGAAAACATTTCCACCCACCCAAACGGGATGAAAGGAATTAGTCAATTAAACAAAGAATGTGCAGCAACCTGCATGCCACCGCAATTTTTCCGGCTCACGAGTTTTATTTTTGACGTCGCTCTGTAAAATATATATATATATATATATATATACACACACAGGGTGAACGGTAATTACACCGACAAACTTCAGGAACTGATTCCTGACTGAAAATTAAGGAAAAAAGGTCCTATAAACATGTGTCCGGAAATGAACGATTGGGGTGCAGCAACAACGAATTGTCCCGGCACACAGTACATAGGATAATAGCATCCACGTCACAACAGATGTTCAAAGTGGCCTCCATGGGATGCAATGCACGCGTTCATACGGTCGTATCATGCCTCATGGATTCGCATGTTCTAACTTGTTTCCGAATAGCATCACAGGCGACTTGGTCACGCTGTTGAAGTGTATGGACATCAGGAACTGGTTCACCATAAACAATGCTTTTCAGATGCCCCCAGAGGTAAACATCCAGGGGGTTTAAGTCTGGTGATCTAGCAGGCCATGCAACAGGACCGAGAGAATAATGACATTCGTCAGTGCCATCCACCGCACCGTTGCAACGATGCATTTATGGACACTAAATTCATAGGATATCTTTTCCTCCATTTCCAGCCAGGAATCAGTCCCTGCAGTTTGTCTGTGTAATTAAAATGCACCCTATATATATATATATATATATATATATATATATATATATATATGTTATAATTAAATCTTTAACATTGAGCAATGCAAGCTTAATATGGTATGATAAGAAAAATAAATGCCTGGACGGGATTCGAACCCGGATCTCTGAGTCTGTACCTCAGTGTGATATCCATTACACTACCAGGCGAATCCAATCCAAACACTTATCTTTCTTATATATGTATTATACTCTCCATTATTACTAGATGTCGCGAGAACACTGTCTTCACCGCCATCTAGTAGCTGACTATATCAAGTAAGCAAATTAAAGAGAATATTTAATAATAAATATAAATATAAATAATAAATATTCTCTTTAATTTGCTTACTTGATATAGTCAGCTACTAGATGGCGGTGAAGACAGTGTTCTCGCGACATCTAGTAATAATGGAGAGTATAATACATATATAAGAAAGATAAGTGTTTGGATTGGATTCGCCTGGTAGTGTAATGGATATCACACTGAGGTACAGACTCAGAGATCCGGGTTCGAATCCCGTCCAGGCATTTATTTTTCTTATCATACCATATATATATATATATATATATATAATGTGTTTACCTATATTATTCTTGTGTCCAATTAAGTAGGGCAAAAAGGAGTTAGCAGAATAATATTAATTGTCAATTAAGGGACGTGAATAACAATAATAATAGCATTAATAATTATCATAAGTAATGCCACAAGTGATTTCCAATTTATCTAGAGGATTTAGAAATGAAGAGTGGTGATTGTTAGGACTAATTAACGAACAAAATTAAGCTGTTTACTCATAAATCATTATTTAAATATAGTTATTTCAAAATATTTATATATTTAATGTAAACGGCGATGTTTGAAAACAAATGAGAAATGTTTGGCTATGATTCTTTTGTTATCCACTGCAACTAGATCATATTATTTATTGCCAAATAGGATTGCAATATTGCAAGAATGTACCCTAGTGGAGAAAAAATGAAACACATCAAACTGTATATTATAACCAACATTATAGGTTATTAATTATTTTTAGCAAACAACTCAGTAAAATCATTATTTAAAAATACAATTATTTAACACAAAATTATCAAATGTGCAGTTTGAAGGAATCTGTTCATTGTTTGCTATATTCAACGTATGTGTTCGAGAGTCAATCACTGCAAAATAATGCTTTGACCTGTTCAAAATATTAAAAAAGAGGAGTTTTCTTTAATATGATAAACAGAAGTAGATAAATATCGAGGGGAAACAAGACTGTGATTAGTTGTAAAACAAAATTCATTGAAACGTGATTGGTCATTGACTCCCATTTGGGGCATGAGCGAAATAGTTATAAGAAAATTGAGGAATACAAGAAACGGGGATTAAATATAAATATCAAGAAAACCGAATATCTCACGACAGAACTAGAGAATGAATAGAAATTACAATGTGAAAATGTGGAATTTAAGAAAGTTGAAACATTCAAATATTTAGGATCAATTTTAGAATCAGATAGGAAAATTTATTGTGAAATTGAGAAAAGAATCAGTGAAGAAAGAAAAGTAATTGGAATGTTAAATTCAGTGATATGGAATAAAAATATTATTTAAAAGTAATGCATTGATACTTAAATCATTAGTATTAATACAAAGTGTTATGTTGTATGGTACAGACACCTGGACTTTAGGTAGACGACAAGCAAAAAAATTATTGATAATAGAGATGGATTTTGGCGAAGGGAATCAAGAAAAGCAAGAAAGGTAACAATTTTGAACCAGATAATTAGAGAAATAATGAATGTTAAACGTAATATTATAGAAGTAATAGAAGAACATAGATTGAAATGGTATGGACATCTGAAGAGGATGGAGAATAATAGAATCCCAAGAATGATGCTGGATTGGAATACTGAAGGCAGGTGCAGGAGGGGGAAACCCAGGGAACAGTGGATGGATGAAGTGAGAAGAAATATGATCAGCAGAGACCTCAAAGAAGCAGACGCTGAGGATAGAAATGTGTGGCGGAGCAAAACACATTTGGGATGAAGGATAACTACTGCAATGTAGAGAGAATCCTTAATAAAAAATGATTATAAGTAATGCCACGAGTGAATTTATCTGGAGGATTTGGAAATCTAGAGTGACATTTGTTATTTAACGAATAAAATTAAGATTTTACTAAAAAATCATTATTTAAATATAGTTATTTTAAAATATCTTCTTCTTCACTTCCTGGTTTAGGCAAGAGTTGCCTGTTCCGTCTTCACTAATAGATCTAAGACCATCTCTTCCGAGGACGTCCGACATCTCTTCTTCCTCTTGGAAGATTTTATTTGGTAATCTACTTTCTTCCATTCTTTCTACATGTTCAGAGGAAAACACGTATTACTCGTATTCTTCACAATGGAAACTCGGACGGACTTAACCAAAGACGACCTCAGCGTAGAATTAAGGACAAACGATTTGGTATTTTAAAATATCTATATATTTAGTGTAAATGGCGATGTTTGAAACAAATCAGAAATATGTGGTTATGTTTCATTGTTTATCCACTGCAACTTGATTATATTATTTATTGCCATCTGGTATAGGAAACTTCAAATAGAATCGCAATATTGTAAGAATGCACGCTAGTGGAGAAAAAATGAAACACATCAAACTGTATATTATAATGAACATTATGGGTTATTAATTATTTTTAGTGAATAACTCGGTAAAATCATTATTTAAAAACACAATTATCAAATGTGTCAGATGTGTAGTTCGAAGGAATCTGTTCATTATTTGTTATATTCAATGTATTTGTCGGAGAGTTAGTCACTGCAAAAAATGTACCTGTCCAGAATATTAAAAAAGAGGACATTTCTTTATCACAAAAGCAGGAGGTGGTAAAGGTAATCCGATAAAGAGCGAGGTAAAACGCGACTATCTTTGATTGTAAAACAAAACTAATTAAAATGTGATTGGTCATTAACTCCTCTTTGGGGTATGAGTTAAATAGTCAATGTAATCTATTTTATCAGATGAAGTAAGACCTTATGATCATCTTTTTAACTTCACGAAGGTTAAATTATACAGATATTTACAATCATGAATTAATAATAATAATAATAATAATAATAATAATAATAATAATGACATTATTATTATTATTATTATATTATTATTATTATTATTTATTATTATTATTATTATTATTATTATTATTATTATTTTACAAAAAAACAGAATATCTAGAGTTAAAGAAGGTGGGAGAAGTCAAAATCTTATATTATTTATTCGGGGAAATGCTATGTCAGGTGCCCCCAGTATTAATGGGACTAACCAATTCCCAAACCCTCCAATTAGAATTGGCAATAAATAGCAATGGAAGAGAAAATTTAATATTGGAAGAAGGAATCCAAATAAAGCAAGTGAACAAACTAAATATTTGGGAATAATTATGGATAACATTGAAGGTATAGGCAAAGAGAACATAAAACATAGAATTGAATTGAGTAGCAAAATAATATCATCGTTATATTCCATATGGTGGGATAAGCATATTTGGAAAAACACAAAAAAAATATATTGGTAAAACATTGGTGGAATCTGTTGCAATGTATGGAAGTGAGGAATGGACAATCAATAAGTACTACAAGAACAGACTAATAGCTCTAGAAATGGATTATTTACGCAGAAGTGCCAGAAAGTCTAAATTAGAACATGTCACAAATATGGAAATTAGAAACATAATGGAAGCAGAAGAAAGCATAATTGAAAGAATTGAGGAGAAGGAATTAAAGTGGTTAGGACATGTTTTAAGAATGGAAGATGAGCGATGGCCGAAGCAACTATATGAATGGCATCCGAACAGAAAGAAGAAAAGAGGGAGACCAAAGTTAACATGGAAGGAAAACATGAAGACAGTAAAGCAAGCTAGAGGGCTAAGCATCGAAGATGCCCAAGACCATAGGCTTTGAAGGTTTGGCACGGGAAGACGGCAGCAGTTGTAAAAACCCGAAGATAGATTATTATTATTATTATTATTATTATTATTATTATTATTATTATTATTATTATTATTATTATTATTATTATTATTATTATTATTATTATTATTATAAAAACTTGATTAAATTTACTTGATAATTAAAATACAAATTTATAAGAACTAATATTCCATTGGATATTTATATGTCTAAGGAAGTATTAAACAAGCTTATTTGTTTAAACTATTTTTCTATCGGAGATTCCTATATAAAAGAAAGCAGAACGTACCAGACAGATCAGCCATAATAAGGATGAGGAATAGTGAGATGTTCGATGTTAAAATACAGCTCAAATTAAGTTGTTTTCTCGATCTTATTTGTAAATATGGTAGGAAGATGGTAAATGGAAGCAAGTTGAAATGTAAAGGGGTGGTGAGGTGAGCAAATCGTGGTTCAAGAAGCAGAGGCAATGTATCATTCAACTATCTTGCAATAGTGGAAATAATTGGAAAATATAACTTCAGGATTGAGATATATGGAGAGTTTATTCCCGCGTGGCCATGATGAATGGGTTCGAAAATTATAGTAGGTTAATTAGTTTATTCCAAAATGCTCAGAATTTTACAATTATTTACAAATCGTCTTATATGTATTTTTTTTTTCCCTCACCTGAAAAAACAAATGTCAGGAAGCTTAGGGCCCAACGGTCCCCTAAAATCATCCGGCCATTATCATCATCATCCTTCACCGGTGTGGAAAGAAACGGGAAACTACCACACCTATAATTCCCTAGTAAAGTGCAAAGCATAGCATCAAAATGCTATGATTGCAGTGAAATACCTGTCCTCGGGCAAAATTACTATGGAATGGAATATATACACACAGGGAATCCATTTTAAGCGGAAACCTTTACACAGCGTTGCAGCGGCTCTCACTTTGCCCCCGTGCTTGCACCCGCGGCGGGGAGCGTGTTCCATTACTACCGGGAAATGAAGTCAGTTAGAAGCTACAAAATACAAATAACTCAACTAATTTAGATTATTACAGAAATAGGCCTACACATAGAGGCTTATTACTCACCGTATATTTGAGATTTTATTTATTTGAGACTTTATTTGAAAAATTTCAGCAGTCTGGTCTCGGCGGCAGAATGTTGCGAGGTTTTGTCTTAAAACAAACGTACTCTTGTTTATCCTTTATAGACTTCTAAACCGTTTAACCGATCTTCATGAAAAATTTGTATACAAAAGGGTTTCAGATGCGGCGAGTGTTTAGCCGTTATCTATTACGTTCTAAAGTCATTAGACGTACTGTAAGAGTTCACCTGAAACGAAAATTTAAAAATCGCCCTAGCGATCGCAATTTTCGATGTTTCACAACAAAACTCGGAATATTGTATTAAAATAAACCGAGGTATGCATTATCCAAAAATCAGCGAAATTCGACCGTTAGAAATGGAGATTTACCCGAAATTCGAAATTAAAAATTTACTTTAGCAACCGCCATGTTTGGTTCGTCACAGTGTATACCATATAATTAATTAACCCTCAATATTTAATTTATTTAGGCGTAGCAGCGCACGTTGGATATTCCCTAGTAACAAATAAATTATTTTTAATTAGGTACCGAAATAACTAAAAATACATTTGTCTAAAATGATTGGAGTATATAGTGATATTGATAAAGTCAATTCCCAGCTTATTAGTGACATTGCTTTCCAGGGTTTAGAAATTGAAACGAATATATTATGAATGAAAGACCGCCTTTCCTTACCTAAACGCACACGCATCAATATATCTAAATAATATATCGTTAGCTTGTCTTTCATTTTCTAGGCCTTCAGAATTCATTTTTTAAACAATTTTGTTCTGTACAAGGACTCGCGTTGATTATCCATGCGTGTTTCAAACATAGCATCGAATAATGAACATCACAAGGTCGTTTTAATAAAATAGGTCATTCGATTTATTTAAAGAAATGTCTAGACATGAAACAACCATCTTCATCGATAAACGAGTCACAATAGTATATTACAAAGCGAGGTTAGGAAATTGATTTTACACAAGCGAGGATATGATTAAAAACCGAGGGATAAATAATAGTAAAATAACAACATCTTTGTTGGAAATATTTGTATTATAAACAACGTTAAGAGTGTGGCTAATGTTTATACGGTAAATGCCGAAAATAACTTAGTTGAGACTATAGAAGGCCGTAACACCAATCAGTCATAAAATGGCGGCAAGTACGAATTTATTGTTTTATATTGTTTCAAATAATGTTCAGTTAGTTTAAAATGCAGTGATTTGTTTCGTATAATGTATATTTAAGAATAAGAATAAATTTTATTTACAAATAAATGTTATACACAGTATTGACACCCGAATGAGCAAGTGCTCGTGCTCGGGTGCAGTTCAGTTACATGAATAATACAAATAGAATATATACATTTAAAGTTGGGCCAGTTTCATTTTTACATAAATTATGGCACATACAAATAAAACATAATAATGTATTGGGAATAAGACTTATTCTAACAAGAGAATTAATGGAATGGAGAATGATATACATAAAATAATATAAATCATATAATGTAATGGATTATAACCAATAATACAGAAGAAAGTAATTAGTTATATATTGATTTATAATAATATAAGCAAAAATAGATGCTTTATATTTATTATTTTAAAATATTCAAATGATTAATTGTATTCACTTTAATTAATTAAAAATTATTAATTTAATTGCTTTTTTAAAACTAGCTGTGTTTAGTTTACTTAGTTCTGGATTGGATCTAATTAATTAATTATATAATTTGGGTCCTAGATATCTATTATGGTTAGATCCAGAAGTTGTATAAAATTTTGGAACATGTAGCAAAGAAGTCGTATTTTGTCTGGTACTGTAAAAACTTCGATTGTGCTCTTTAAATTCGTTTTTATTTTTATGAAAATAAGTAAGCAATGTATGCTTGAATATTTGTTTAATATTTGGCACGTTGAATTCTAAATAAATTAAATTTGTAGGGTAATCTAAAGGTTTCTGCAAGCAGATTTTTATGATTCGTTTTTGTAGAAATGTTAAGGGAGAAAGAACAGAATTTGCGATTCCACCCCAACCTAATATTCCGTATTGGATTATCGATTGAACCAGAGCTAAGTAAACAGTTCGCAATACATACATTGGTAAATATAATCGAAGGATGATAAATTTGTGAATAGTTTTACGTAGTTTGTTACACAGCAAGGAAACGTGTTTGTCGTATCTTAAATATTGGTCTATTATAATACCTAGATATTTCACTTGTATCTTTTGGATATATATTTGCACATACATTGTACGTAGTATACATAAAGGGCAGTGGCACGAGGTACTCTATATGTAATATTACGGTATAGTTATAGGCCGAAGAAATGTAGGAAGACCGAAACGACGCGATGTTTGAAGGATGACCTGTAGCATATTGTGCAGCGGGGAGCGGAACGGGCCAGGCCCATACCTTTGTAGATGATGATGATGATGATGATGTTGATGATGCATGTAAATTATTAGATTATCGATCCCGAAGGAATATTCGTTAAAATCAATATGGCTGTCATGTCTTCATGTATGTAGTTAAGATACCATACAAAAAATATATATTGAAATAATCGTTATAAAAATGTAAAAATCATTGTAATTGGTGGGAAATAATTTGAAAAATGAAACCCTAAGAATAAAAGTTGACAGAAGTTTACGAAGGAATTAAAAAAGTCGCATCACAGGTTGTAAAGTTTGTCATACTTTACGACATGTGACGCGAATTTTTTTTAATATCAAATCATACAGCATGCGCATGCGCCATGAAACTCGAAGCGATTTACACTATGGAATAACGGGATGCAGCCGACATATACACAATATTAACGAACCTAGAAGCTAACCTAACACAATTTAAGTACTCTAACCTGTGATAAACCAACCTAAAAGCCAACCGAATGAAATGTAAGCACTCTAACCTGTGAAAAAAAATATTTACATTATCTACTTCTGGGTCCTATTAAATTGTATTAGTAAAATTAAGAGGTATCGTGCCGGCCAATAAGCTATCCCTTATCACACACTGAGGAATTGAGCGGGCAAATTAAACTCGTTTTGACCCGACTCTCTAGTCGGATATTACACGTATCTTTGTTTCAGCAGCAATAGTTATGCAAGAGTGACTACTGAATGAATTATTATAATCCACTTTAGAAGTTAAGTACCCACCCCAAACAAGAGTTTTAATTTTATTAACTTCATGTAGTCTTTTGTGCAGAATCGTAGGAAACTTCCGTTTCCAGAGAAAGAAGGCCAACCAATTTCTTAGGTGAATTTTCAAGGCCTATTCTAATCCAGCGGTTCCCAACCTTTTTCGACTCGCGAACCCCTTCCACAACGATCTGAGTTTGGTGAACCACTGACTTTCAAATATACATACAGTAGATATGCATAAAATTTAATTCCTAGCAAAAGGTTTAATAAAATGATCCCATAGTATAGATGATAAGATTATAAAATGTACGAGTATTAAAGCTCCAGTTGGTTTTATTATCCTTGTAAAGTTTTATTTTTAAGGGGGGTAGAATCTTAAATTAACTCTTAACGGTTAAAACCTAAAGTTATACTTTAGTTACGTCTTAAAAGTTACACAACGTGTAGGCCTAGTTGTAGCAAAATTAAATGCATTCCTAACGTTTGTTACATACCTGTAAATCAAGCATTCGCTGTATATATTAATTTATTGTGGAAATAATGTGAAAATTCCCAATCTTACACATATGCAACAAGGGGAATTATAGAGTTAATTCAATTTTAAAATAATAATAATAATAATAATAATTATTATTATTATTATTATCATTATCATTATCATTATCATTATCATTATCATTATTATTATTATTATTATTATTATTATTATTATTATTATTATTATTATTACGACAATGCCGCAGAAATGAAGGAAACAATATTAGGCCTAACCTTGAAAACTGCCATTAAAGAAAAGTTTTGGTGAACCCTTGAAATAATTTGCAAATCCCCTGGAGGTTCGCGAACCACAGAATGTAAACGATGGTGCATTCCAATCAACGCTTTCTTCTTCAGTTATCCTGAACACTTTCTTTTTCCGGAACGAATGAATTTATTTATTTATTATTTTTCTTGCAGAGATTAAACATTTTTGATTCATTTTCAAGGCCTATTCTAATCCAGCGGTTCCCAACCTTTTTCGACTCGCGAACCCCTTCCACAACGATCTGAGTTTGGTGAACCACTGACTTTCAAATATACATACAGTAGATATGCATAAAATTTAATTCCTAGCAAAAGGTTTAATAAAATGTTCCCATAGTATAGATGATAAGATTATAAAATGTACGAGTATTAAAGCTCCAGTTGGTTTTATTATCCTTGTAAAGTTTTATTTTTAAGGGGGGTAGAATCTTAAATTAACTCTTAACGGTTAAAACCTAAAGTTATACTTTAGTTACGTCTTAAAAGTTACACAACGTGTAGGCCTAGTTGTAGCAAAATTAAATGCATTCCTAACGTTGTTACATACCTGTAAATCAAGCATTCGCTGTATATATTAATTTATTGTGGAAATAATGTGAAAATTCCCAATCTTACACATATGCAACAAGGGGAATTATAGAGTTAATTCAATTTTAAAATAATAATAATAATAATTATTATTATTATTATTATTATTATTATTATTATTATTATTATTATTATTATTATTATTATTATTATTATTATTATTATTATTATCATTATCATTATCATTATCATTATCATTATTATTATCATTATCATTATCATTATCATTATCATTATTATTATTATTATTATTATTATTATTATTATTATTATTATTATTATTATTATTATTATTACGACAATGCCGCAGAAATGAAGGAAACAATATTAGGCCTAACCTTGAAAACTGCCATTAAAGAAAAGTTTTGGTGAACCCCTTGAAATAATTTGCAAATCCCCTGGAGGTTCGCAAACCACGGAATGTAAACGATGGTGCATTCCAATCAACGCTTTCTTCTTCAGTTATCCTGAACACTTTCTTTTTCCGGAACGAATGAATTTATTTATTTATTATTTTTCTTGCAGAAATTAAAAATTTTTGATTCGTTCCGGATCCAAGTATCATAGTTGCTGTGTCCATCTCTTTCGTGGCCTTCCCCGATCTATTTTTCCTCCTCTTGGTTGACAGTTCAGACTTTCACAAGGCAATTTCTGTTGGTATCCATTCTGCAGACATGTTCATATCATTTTCTCCGATACTCTTCTATTGTATCTGCCAAACTGAACATTTGTAGTTCTTTGCTAATATCTTCACTTCGTTTTTTATCCATCAAAGTATATCCTGCCACAAATCGTAAATATTTTATATCTGCTGCTTCTATTCTTTTAATTGACTGTTTATTCACAGTCCATATTTCTGAGCCATACAACATTGTAGGCACAGCCAATCTAATATATAAAAATAAAAGTTTATTTGTTTGTTCGTAATGTATGCGCGGCCATACCGTTGAACCGATTGTGATGGGGCTTTTAGTAAAATGTTCAGGAGATTCCCGGATGAACATAGGCTACAAGAGAGTTGTGATACTCAACTCCTACACCCTTAAAAATCGCCCTTTGTAGTGGAAAACGTGAAAAAAATAGCTCTTTTGACGCTTAAATGGCTTACGCTGCCTAAACCATAACAAATACACAAAATTAATGTACACAGAATTGAATATCTCAAAAATCTCTACAAAAAAAGTCCGCGACAGCATGTTTTTCTCTTACGGATAACTCACAATAACCATTTTTGTTTTTCATTAATGCCAAAAAGATCGAGACAAGTACGTAGATTCGTGTGCAGTATATGGCAGGTATTTTTTTTATGGATAACACAATAACGAATTTTGTCTTTTAGCTAAATTTTGCCAAGAAGATCGAGATAAGTAGATTCCCGGACAACACCGGGTAATCAGCACGGGAAATCTTAAAATAATTACCATATACATTTTTAATTTTTTTTATTTATTCAACTAATCATAAGAAGTACATTAATTTTCGTTTTCAGCTCATTTATGCCAAGAAGTTCGGGATGAGTAGATTCCCGGAGAACGCCAGGTAAACAGCATAGGGTATCCAAAAATAATTACGATATAAATTTTTCATTTTACTTATTTAACTAAACATAAAACACATTAATTTTCGTATTTCAAATCATTTATGTCATGAAGATCGGAATAAATAGATTCCCGGGCAACGCCGGGTAATCAGCACGGGGTATCTAAAAAATATAAATTTATAATTATTTTTCCTTTTACTTATTCAACTAAACATAAAAGCACATTAATTTTAATTTATTTAGGCATAGCAGCGCACTTCGGGTATTAGATAGTACTTTATAAAAAGTTAAATGTGTTTATTTTCTTACTTTCTTTCCCAGTGTTTATTGAAGGGTGCCACATAAATATTGGAATATTTAAAATTTATTATGTATGTCTTTTTCTCTATTACAGCCTAAATATACATCTAGGTCTAATAATAATAATAATAATAATAATAATAATAATAATAATAATAATAATAATAATAATAATAATAAAATAAAGCTTCAATTAAAAAAAACTAAGCGCTAAGAAGGCCCTTGGCCTACAGGCCGGCTCCTGGCATCACATTCAGATGTTAATCACAGAGGTAGAAGATCATTGAGCAGTGTAGGGATGACATGTGGTCAGTATGCCGGATTTCCCAGCCGTTATAGTTGGTCTTCTCAACCTGGAGTCGCTATTTATTTTAGCTACCCAAATGCCTCACGATGCTGAGTGGGCACCGATCCCATACTAGCCGAAATTCCACGAGAAAATGTATTTCCTCATGGGGACTCGAACCAGCGCAAGTCCCGTAGCTCTGCGCCAAGGCTTCTTGCGTTAACCACTCCAATATTAAGCCGGATAAATTTATATATTTATGAATACTTGTAACACGATCTGCTGGGACAATTCTCGTAAAAATTCTCCTAACAGTACGAATGGATTTTGTGAAGGTATACAAATCGTAAATAAACATCCATTGTGGAATAGAATAAATAGCAATCTTATTTTCCATTTTTTAGTAGATTCTATGTGTGTAGTTAAAAAAAAAAAACTACATGTGTCGCGTGAGAATCGGGCCAAACCCGTTAACTCCGACCGACTACAAGAAGATACTAGTAGGCCCATGCATTATTCTTTTCACGAGTTTACTTGGTAAATTTGTTTGATATTAAACTTGGAATATATCAGAGGTATATCTAAAAGTTAATAAACATAAAGACAATTATTGTTCATAATTATAAGTTAAATAAAAATAAACACGAAGCAAACTCACCATTATTCTTCAAAAATAGCGAACGTCCGACTGAATCCAACCTAGAAATAATACAAATATTATATTACAAACAAATCATATGTATTATATTTTTATATTTTGTACTACAGCATGCAAATACAGAGTGATTCAGAATTCCTATTACTTAATTATGGAGGCCTTAGAGGATACTTAGTAAGTAAAATGTTGATCAAGTCCCCATGTCTAAAAATTCAATATTTGGGTACTACATTCATGATAAGAATTAAGATTAAAATTATAATATAAGAACATTGGTACCTGGCTAGAATGTGAACAGCTTGCCTTTCCGCACAATTTTATAAAAGTTGTAGTTATTTTTAAACACCCTGTATATTTTTCTTGTCCATAGAGAATCGCAACAGTACAGATTGAAATTGATCTGCTTCGAGTATTGGACGGGAAGGGAGTACAATCCGAAGGATTGTGGACACAAAGCCCCCATCTACCAATCAGCTTATTTGCTTCATTCCACAAAGCACATGCCAAATTGATGCCCTTGTTTAGTAACACAATAACTTTCTTAAATACAAGCTCATAAAATACTTGTTAATAATTTACCAATAGCAAAATTTTGTCGACAAACAACTATCATTATTCTGAATGTAATAATAATATGTTTTTTATTTAGGAATATTCCACAATACAGTGTTTCTCCTTCAACCCAAAGTGATTTGTCGCCAGAGGTTCCTGTCTAAAGCATCTTCTTCCCTCAAATCTCTATCTTCCATGCTTCTCTTCACTCTATCCCATCGTTCTCTAGGCCTGCCTCTTCCATTTATTCCATTAGCTTTCCAATTAAGGATCTTCTTTGGTATTCTCTCTTCTTACATTCTTATGAGGTGTCCTTACCATTTCAAACGTTTATTCTTCTATTATTCCTAATATGTTTTTTTCAACTTGCATAATTTCCTTTAACGTGCTGTTTCTGACCTTATCTCTTCTTAAAATTCTTGTCGATCGCCTTCAAAAATCCATTTCTACTGCTAACAACTTGTTGGTTTCTTTTCTACTCACTATCGAGGTTTCGGGCCCATATAATAAAATGCTTTGTAACAGAACTTGAAATATAGTTTTCTTGGTTCTGTATATTATATTTGTATTTCAAAGCACTGAGTTAAACATACCAATGATTATTCTTCCATCAGTTATTCTTCTGTCAATTTCTGTAGTTGAATTCTCATTTTTATCTAAAATATAATCCCAAATATTAAAAAAATTTTAAATTGCGTTACATTTTAGCTCATCTGTTGTATCCAATGAAAGACATTCTGTTTTATTGTAATTTATCTACAATCCCCTTTTTGTATTCTATCTCTAATTTCCTTAACATGAAATATGCATCATCTGGATCCTGAGCAATCACCACCAAATCATCTGCGAATAGTAAATGGTGGAGGTAATAATTATCTTCTATTTGAATTCCCATATATTTGGAGTATCTTGACCAATTCTTTGTACAATTATCAATATATATTTTTGAACAACGTTAATGATTTATAGCTAAATCAATTTGTCGAACTTCAGTTTTATAAAAAGTAATTCGCTGGCTATGAAGAAATGTAGAATTTATTAGTAATGGCTGAAAGGATACTGAATTAAAAATTAGTTACAAAATGAGTTTTGGAACTATTTTAGCTGATGAGTGATGAGACTATGTGAGTGCATTTTATCCCTGGAAAGTTGAAAGTAAATTACGATTCTCTATTATTGACGTAAAAAAAGAGTTCTAGAGCCAAAGTGATAATCTTAGTTTTATTTTAGTTTCGTGTTTAAATATGTAATGCGTTCCCACTCACTTCAGAAATAGAATTTATTTCCAGAACCGTAAAATATAATGCCAGATGTCTATGCCAGACCTCACGTCACCAAACTGCAAAGTTGATTTAACATTATTTTTTTTCTCTCTCTCTCTCTCTCAAATAATTAACATTCAAATAAATGTAAATCGAGATTCTATTGTTCAATTTATTTTGTTCTAATATTTACCACTTACGAGAGTAGAAACTTAGAGGTTAATCAAAACATCAGATCATTATCTTAATATTATTTTTTGCACGATAGTGCGTTCTGTCGTACTTACAGCAATGGCGACCATGATTGAAAGTTAAATGTCAAAATTACGGGGTTGTCAACCTATAAATAACTAAATAACTATGCTGCAAACTGGAATATTGCAAATTTTTGGACAAACATCTTGCGCTAGTGGTCAGCGTTACTGACTACTGTGCATGAGGTCCCGGGTTCGATTCCCGGTCAGACCATAGGATTTTTTTTTCCTGTGGTTGCCCACAGTCTGGAAATTGGTTTAAGTTTAGGTTAAGAACTCTCCTGGCGCTTCATTATCCTTTATCACTCATCATATCATCGGGGCAACTCCGCCTTCCAGGTGTCCGAATTTAAGAAATGGATTACAATTTCGCCAATTCCAGGGGAGAAAGCCAGAAATGTCATACAAGACTACCTGGTGGCATTAGACAAAAAAATATTACAAATTACCTACCTAGTGCGGGAAGTAAAACCACTGCCCTTTATGTATACTAAATAGAATGTATATAACTAACTCACTGGCTCTACCGAATCCGTAGGTTCATGGCTGCGCGAAAATAAGCTCTCCATACATCTCTATCCTGAGCTAATGTTTTCCAATTGTCCCCTGTATAATCTACTTTCCTCAAATAATGAATAATGTTATTCTCCCACCTCAATCTTGGTATGAACTGGGCGTTCACCCTCTGCTTTTCCTACAAGAAGCTTCCATTCACCTCTTTTATCCCCCATACTTGCTACATGTCCTGCCCATCGCAGTCTACGAGACTTAACTACATCTGACTTCCTATACAAAAATATATCCAAAAGGTAGTGTTAATACACATTATACGAAACAAATTACTGCGTTTTAAATGAACTGAGCTTATTTGAAACAATATAAAACAATAAATTCGTAATTGCCGCCTTTTTATCTCTGATTGATGTCACGGCCTACTGCAGTCTCAAGTAAATTATTTTCGGTATTTAGCGTATAAACATTGGCCAGACTGTTAACGTTAATCAGTGAACGCAAATATTTTCAACAAAGATATTATTTTACTATTATTTATTATTTTGAAAACACCATCGTGCAAAAAATAACGTACAACGCACGTTTGTGAAGTGTTTTACAGAATCTCGGAAATTAAAAACCTCGCCATCACTCGGTTTTTAATCATTTCCTCGCTTCTGTAAAAACCACTTCCTAACCTGGCATAGTAATATACCATTTCCAACATTCTTTAATCTTTTAAAGTAGTAGTAGTAGGACTTTATTAGACTAAAAGTAAGATATTTACAATATTATTTACAAATATGGGTCGCACGGGCAGTAAGCCGTACGTGCTGTTGACAGTCCGTTACAATAAAGTAATAATTGGTAACAGTATAGAGAAAAACAAAAAGAAAACAATGATATTACAATTACATAAAGAAAACACAATAATATTACAATTACATAATAATATAATAACATTATACATTAATTATGTATAATTATTAATAATTAATGGTATTGCATTTTAATAACATGAATGAGTGTTGTTCTTATTTTCCGCGTTTTGTCCAGAAATTTACCCAAGTTTATCCAAATTTCTGGATTTACCATTAACTCGTAGCATGCCAATCTTTCACGATTTGAATTTAGAAATCTTTTCGGTAATAACTGACGTCTCCAATATTCTAAGTCATTACATTTTCCTAAAACGTACAACCATCTTATACTCCTTCCCGTAGGTCTATACAATATAAATACACATCATCAGCTTTATTATCATCGTCTTCATCATCATCATCATAACCATTATCATTATTATTATTATCATTATTATTATTATTATTATTATTATTATTATTATTATTATTATTATTATTATTATTATTATTATTATTATATTATTATTATTATCGGCCGCGGTGGACTAGTGGTTATGCTCCTTGCCTCTGGTCCCGAGGATCGCGGGTTCAAACCCGGCCGGGGTCGATGGATTTTTTTAGGATGGAAAAATCCAAGGAGCAAGTCCTCCAGGAGGGACTTTAAGCCGTGGGTCCCGAGTCTGAAGATTTTCAGGCTCGTAAAAAATCCTTAAGCCTGAATGAAAAGGCCTCTAAGCAAAATTTACCGAATTTCCCCGTCCTAGTACTACCTTGGTTTCCTAGATGTCAGTAAGAGGCGGAACGCTGACCACGGACCACTCAAATGACATCTATACGAAAACAAGTGTAACGAAATTAGTATGGTTCAAATTCTTCCCTGTAGGGGAAGAGCGCCTAAATCTCTGTTAAGGGAAACATGGGCTTACAAGATACAAGTAGAGATTATTAGTATTATCATTAAACAGCAGAAATGAAATATTTACGATTTGTGGCAGGATATACTTTAATAGATAATAAACGAAGTGAAGATATCCGTAAAGAACTACAAATATTCAGTCTGACAGATAAAATAGAAGAGTATAAGAGAAAATGGTATGTACATGTCTGAAGAATGGATACCTACAGATTGCCTAGGAAAAGTCTGAACTATCAACCAAGAGGAAGAAAAAGAGATCGGGGACGCCCATGAGAGAGATGGATACAGCAGCTATTTTACTTGGAGCTGGAAGGAACCAATAAGTTTTAATCCTTGCAAGAAGATTATTATTATTATTATTATTATTATTATTATTATTATTATTATTATTATTATTATTATTATTCGCACGAGGAGGTACTGAGAGATGCCAAAGTTATTATCAACGGTACAAAATATAGTAAATCCATCCAGATATATATGCTGACGATATAGTTATTGTTGGCCGAACCATACAATCTATAACGGAAGCTTCAAATGTCATTTCCATAGCAGCAGAATCTATAATGACTTGGGACTTTGAATTCTGAATAGTTCGGGTTAATCGATTTGCGATAACATCCATTCGAAATTACTGTCTGAGAAAATTGTTCAAAAACTTAATTTAATATACAAATGTGTCGACAATTTTTTGAATATATTTCAAAACATCTCAATTATTCTATACAAATAAAGAAAATAAAAATGAAATGCATATGAAAATACATAAGCCCATATCTAAATTCAGAAAAATGCATTATTCATTATTTTCTCCTTCTTCTTATTTCCTGTAGTTCCTAAGTGGAACTAGGGCAGCAGTAAAGTTCCTCCAGCGTACTCTACTTCCACCCAGCCATTTCACTTGTTTCCAGCTTTTCCCTCTTTCCTCCTCTACTGACCGCTTCCAAGTTTTCCTAGGTCGTCCCCGCTTTCTCACTCCTTGCGGGTTCCAATCTAGTGCAGTCTTCTCGATGGCTTCGTCTGATTTTCTCAATGTGTGGCCTATCCAATTCCACTTTCTTTGTTTTTTTCTTTGGTGACATATTGGAGATTTGTCGGTGTTTCTCCACAGTTCTTCATTTGATATTATTTCCGGCCATCTTACATTTAAAATACACCTCAGACATCCGTTTACAAAAGCCTGCAACTTTTTCTTTATTCTTTAGTTGACTTCAATTTTATAAATCATTCAGCCAAAATAATGCGCAAACATTCAATATAGGATCCTATTTTGTATCAACATTTATTTTGATTTTTTGGTCACCCAGAAGTATACATTTTAATTCTACCCGGATTTGGAATAATATTGCAATAAAAATTAATTGTAGCAGTGTATGTTATTGACAACACTAAGAAATTGGGACTGGAAGTAATATCAATAAAACTAAATATATGGTCACACATAGAGATACATTATATAATGAAAATGGACAGTTAGTGACAAATGAGGGAAATTTTGAGGAATTGGCTGAATTCAAATACCTAGGAACAATAATCACGAATAGGAATGAGATGCACAAACGAATTAAACATAGGCTCAATTTTGGAAATGCGTGCTATTATGCATTACAGAGATTCTTGATGTCCCAACTCCTTTAAAAAAAAGTTAAACTGAAAATATATAAAACTATTATTCTACCAGTACCATTATAATCATCATCACCCATCATATCATCGGGGCAATGTAACCCCGCCTTCCAGGCGCCCCGACCTCAGAAGTGGTTACAAGTACGCCATGCCAGGAGAGAAACCAGGAATGTCGAAAGAGAAACCAGGGGCATTTGAAAAAAAAAATATTCTACCAGTTATATGGATGCAAAACATGGTCTCTTATTTTAAGGGAGGAAAGGAGATTACGAGTTTTTGAGAATAAAGTTCTTATGAAAATTTTTGGACCAAGAGAGATGAACAGACAGGTGAATGGAGAAAACTTAATAACAGGGAACTACATGGTCTTTATAGGAAGCCAGATATAATAAGAACAGTTAAGTCTCGTAGATTGCGATGGGCAGGACATGTTGCACGAATGGGGATTGAAAGACGTGCATGGAAGCTGCTTGTAGGAAAACCAGAGTGAAAACGCCCAGTTGGTAGACCAAGAATGAAGTGGATGAATAACATTAACAGTGATTTGAGGAAGTGGATTATACAGGGAATGATTGGAAAACGTTTATCAGAATAGGGATGTATTGATAGCTTATATCCGCGCGACCATGAACCTATCCGGTTCAATAGTGTCAGTGAGTTAGTTATTTACTTATTTTATGTTATTGACATCTACGAGTATGTACAATACTTTCATGTACATCCTTTAAAAAAATTGATGGCGCAACTCTTGATGGTGGAAAATTAAGGTTTTAAAGAGCGATTCACACCAGTAAGTTGTTATGTGTGCAGTTTCCTTTGATGTCAAATCCGGCGGCGTTTCTTTCTTCATGCAGTATCCGTATCATTCGCTTCAGTAGATCAGTCGGTAAGATGCTCTCTTGCAACGACGCAGGCTCAAGTTCTGTCCTGGTCAGGATTTTTTTTAAATAACGCCGTTAATTTTCATAATGCCTACATGTTACCAGGCTTCGTTCTATAATTAATTTCTAGGCCTATATATAGTGAAATAAATGAATTAAAGCCAACAGCTCATATATATATATATATTATATATATATATATATATATATATATATATATATAAATATATATATATAAAACTTTCCTCATTAGACGATTGCCTCAAGGACAAAGTGATACAGACAATTAATTTTTGTAATTGATGAAATACATTTTGTAAATATATTTTTAAAAATTCAACTTATAGGCCTAATTGAAGTATACATACTATAAAGTAATTTTGTAAATATGGTTTCTTAAAATTGAAATTGATCCTCTAATGGCAGCGATGGCAATTCTAGAAAGATACACCCTGTCCAAATCTAAGGAATTCCAAAATTTGGCTAAGAATCCTGGTATAGTACCTCTTGCCCCGGACATCAATCCTGTGACAGTTATACTATCTAGTTGGTTTGGTATTTATCTTTGTAATAGTTGGCTCATATATGGCTTTCTTTTCAGAGTCAACTTTCTCAGGTTGGCCACTATGAGTCTCAAAACGAATTGTGGGATCTAATATCATACCAATTTTAGAGGATGGTCAAAATGCAATAATATCTATTCGTCTGTTACTCCCATTAATGGCCACGCCATGTACTTCCTCATAAACTGTGTATCCAAAATATCGCAAGGCTTCTGCCATCATATTTCGAATAGTGTGGTGCAATATATATATATATATATATATATATATATATATATATATATATAGAGAGAGGAGAGAGAGAGAGAGAGAGAGAGAGGGAGAGAGAGAGAGAGAGAATAAATAACGGTTGTAACGTCTTATTATTTTGTTTACAAAACACAAGGCTTAACAAAACTGTTTATTTCCACTATTAATGCAAAACGCGTCTGATTAATTTAAATTACAAGATCGTAGAACCATCCATTCCCTATCTCTTCTGTATAAAATATTGCATACATCATTACCTTATTATTTATCAGACCGCTTCACTCGACTCTCTGATACACACACGATCCCATCAGCACATTGTCCTTTATATCCCCCCTCATCACATTATCTATTACTCGAAATGTTTTACAGTCCCTTGCTAGAACATGATATTCTCTTCCACCCTATGTCAGAGACTGCCAAACTTTAACATCTTTCAGAAACAAATTGAAAATAAAAGTAACAGAAACATCTCACTAATATTACTTTTTTAACTATTAATAATTTGTTTTTACATTATTTAATAAAAATAGTATTAAGATGTGTAAGTATATTTACCTAATGTCTTATAAATAAGCGATAGATTAGTTCATTAGAGTTTATTACTTTCTTTGCGTATTTTTTTCTTTTCTTTTCATGCATAAAAGATTCGAACTGTTATTCCTTCGAGTATACATTATTCCATCAATTTAATTGTAATTGTATTTAATTTTATTGTATTATTACACATTATTTTCATTATTGTTCAGTTTGACCAGATAATTAATTGTTAAGTACGTACTGTTATTGTAATTTTTTTGTACTTAAATGTAACACATGTTTGTCCTGGTGAGTGGAAGAGAAGGCCATATGGTCTGAATCTCTTCATACAGTTTCTAGCAGGGGCGGCTGTGGTCTAGTGGAGGGAGCTTCTGTTTCACATGCATGATGTCGCGTGTTCGATCCCGCTCTTATGCATTTTTTCTCTGTCTTTCTCTCTCTCTCGTCCTTATTTCAATTAATTTTCTTTGGTATGTTTTATTTGTTTTGCTTTGTTTCAATTACAGTTTTTACCACACTACTTATTTATGCGAAATTATTTTCCATTGCACGACACACAAACGAAGTAGAACGGATTTTAATTTCTCAAATAGTTGTATACTTGTGAACCAAATAGCTGATCTCTGATCATGCGCAATGGCTTCGTTCAGGGACTTGGAAAATTATATGTGCGCCATCAATTATTTCAAAGCCTGTACATTGTGTAATTTACAACTTTTTAGAAATCGATAAAAATTAATGTTGACAAGAGAAGTCTTAATGTAGGTTTTAGTGTCCCTTTGTTTTTCCCCGTCTACGGAATGGGGCAAGTCAATTCTTATTAGTGATGTCAGGTTCTTGTCTTTTAAATAAATAATTATCGTTTCTTTCTCTTCATCACGCAAACACATTATGCAACTTTCCAGCAAACAAATGTAGTATTCCTTTTCTTTGTAACCTTAAGTCCATTAAAATCCAATAACACAATTGCTAATGAACTTTCGTGAAAATCTCTAATAATCAGATTAAAAGAATGAAAATGCAATATTTATTTAATACGAGTGTTGGGGCATAAGTCATGGCAACTATTTTTTTTGTGAGAATTTGAGCTTGGGTGAAAAATCTAGAATATGTATATGAAAGAACAAGGGATAAACGAAATTTAAGGAATTTAACAACACGCCAACATTTTGCTCCTCATGTTTTAAGGTAATTGTCATATCAATACAGTTTTCGTGTTCCAGAATCATTACATCACACATTTTTATTTTTTTCACTATCTTTTTTTTTTACTCTCTTCCTCACTTACTAAGTCACTCACCAATTTTACGAACGGGAAGATCGTTCCGCAATTCCGCAAAATCCTGTTTTTATTTACGAGTTTATATATGATAGATAATCTCGTAAATAAACAAAAAAGAAAGAACAATATAACCAACATAACTAAACTAGAAAACGAATCTCACAACAAGAATAAAACATGGATAACACATATACAGGAAAAGAAACGAAAAAATTAGCCAATACACTAAATAAAGCCGATAAAAACGTAAAAATAGCATACAGAACTAATAACAAATTAAACAACATAATAAACAATAACATAGAAGAAAATAACATTTTCAACAGCAAGGGAGTATATAAATTTACATGTAAGGACTGCAACAAATTTTATATAGGAAGAACAAACAGAAGTTTTAATATCAGATTTAAAGAACATTTTGGAGAATTTATTCACGCAGAAGGAAAATCAAGCTATGCAAAACACGTTATCCATGAAGGACATCGCATGTTAAATATTGAAAACACCCTAACAGTAATGCACAGAGAAAATAATCCAGCGAATATAAACGTACTCGAAGAGATGGAAATCATGAAAGCAGCTCACAACAACGACAATCTGATAAACGAAAACGAACCCAATACATGTAACCCCCTCTACCAGATCTTCATTGAAACACCAGTTTTGATTCCTGCCGATGATGGGACAAATCCCGAAAGCGCTACAGTTAAATAATTAATTAAGTTGAGGAGACGGACCTTTCAGGTGAATATTCCATAATTTTATATTTTAATTTTGAACAATACCTCAACGGAACACATCATGAATCTTATGGAAGTTAACTTATTTTTCCTGGTTATATGTCTGTGCCATAGGACTCCATATTTTATCAAGCTGTTATTGCTCTACCTTTATTTATTCTGTTCTTAATATCACTTTCTTGTTTATCCACTTTATCTACTTTTACTCTCAGATACTCAAATTTATCACATCCTCTAATATATCCCTTTTGATCTTCTAATATTAAATCTTCGGTTTCTGCTCTACATCCCAAATAAATTTACTTTCAAACCCCAGTTATCGTATTCGTACAATAATTTTCTGAACATAAACTCCATGTCTTCATAATCTTGCGCAATTATTATCTGGTCATCCACAAATAACAGTGTATATATTGTATCTGTTAATCCATCTCCAATTGCTACTTACATTCCTGAACATTTTTTGCTTCAGTTTGACAATAATTGTATTGTATTGTAAGCATATGTTTTCCCTTTACAGAGATTTAGGCGCTCCCCCCTACAGGAAAGAATTTGAACCGTACTAATTTAGTTACACTTGTTTTACTAATAATAATATTAATAATACTAATAATAATAATAATAATAATAATAATAATAATAATATAAAAACTATAATAGCAATATTAAAAAGTACTCGATAGCCCGACATGCCAATAATTGGCCTACCATCCGGCTGCTGGCCTCACATTCTCTTGTCACTTACAGAGGTGGATGATCATCTAGCCAGTGCAGGGGTGACATGTGG
Organism: Diploptera punctata; assembly: GCA_030220185.1. NCBI lineage: Eukaryota > Metazoa > Arthropoda > Insecta > Blattodea > Blaberidae > Diploptera > Diploptera punctata. Next base: position 49,823 of record JASPKZ010001102.1, read on the forward strand.
TGAGCATATCCAGTCCCCTAGCCATCGTGTCTGGTTTTCTCAACCTGGAGCCGCTACTTATTGTAGGCACCCAACTTCGTCACGATATTGGGTGGGCAACTATCCCATACTGGCAAAAATTATTCGATAAATGTCTTCCCCCATGGGGACTCAAACTGTCTTAAGTCCCACAGCTCTGCACCAATAACTCGGCTACGGCGTGGAACTAATACAAAAATAATAATACTGGTTGTAATAATAATCATCAGAAGTGTATAGAAATATAAAAAGAGAAGAAACAAAGGCTATTTAAGCAGAAAAAGAAACATTGGCTGAATTTTATAATATTGTACGAATGGAAGAAAATTACGAGTATTTGAGATTAAAGTTCTCAGGAAAATTTTTGGACCAAAGAGAGATGAACAAACAGGTGAACGGACAAACCTACATAATAGTGAGCTGCATGATATGTGTAGAAAGCCAGATATGATAAGAACAGTTAAGTCTCGTAGACTGCGATGGGCAAGACATGTTGCATGTATGGGGAATGAAAGAGTGCAAGGAAGTTTCTTGTAGGAAAAGCAGAGGGAAAACGCCCAGTTGGTAGACCAAAAATGAGGTGGGAGAATAACATCCATGATTTGAGGGAAGTAGATTATACAGAGGATGATTAGAAAACATCTCAGGTTAGGGATGTATGCAGAGCTTATATACGCGCAGCCGTGAAGCTATGGGTTCGATAGAGCCAGTAAATTAGTAATAATAATAATAATAATATAATATTAATATTAATATTAATATTAATAATAATAACTATAATAATAATAACAATAATAATAACAATAATAATAATAATAATAATAATCATCATCATTAATTTTGAATAGATAAAAAGATATCGAAAATATAGTGAAAAAAGATTGCAAAATTATAAGAAAAGTTTTAGGTCCACAAGTCATAGGTGAAGCATTTAGACTCAGAAGTAAAAAGGAAATAAAAATATATAGAGACATTCATAGTGATATTAGAAAACGAAGGTTAACATTTTATGGCCATATTAAACGAATGAACTCAAATAGGCTTACAAAACAGATAATGGAATTCTACGAAAACAGAAGTAAAGCTCCAGTGGATACTATGAAGTGGATTGATGAAGTCAAAAAGGACTTAAAATTGGCAGGAATTACTAAAGAAGATATCCCAAACAGAGATATATTTAGAATTAAGGTGAATAAGTGGCAAGTTGACCAAGAGGACAAATCGAAGAAAAAAACTGGAAAAACTTGGACAGATGATAGAAAACAATCTCATAGCAAAAGAATAAAATAAATTTGGGCTCAAAGGAAACGCCTCTAAGTACTTTGCGTAGTCCTACATGGGTTCATCCGCAATCAAAAAAAAAATCAGAGGTGTACAGAAATCTAAAACAGAAGAAACAAAGAATATTTAAGCAGAAAAAAAAACATTGGCTGAATTATAAAATTGCACGAATTGAAGAAAATTTTTAAAAAAATAAGGGAGGGAATTTTTGTATGTGTAAAAAATGTGAATAATCAGGTTAACACTGTACCTTCTATTCGCAAAGATGATGAAGCCAATTATAGTAACTCAGAAAAAAATATGAAAGACTAGCGTACCCGGCAGACGTTGTCCTGCCCGAACGTTCAATTCTCATGTCATGGGCGGACGATAAAAATATGTTACTTTTTTACCATACAATTCAGAAATTAGGACATAATTAGATATTATTAAATAAGTTCGCAAGAAAACCTCTTACAGCCTTCTGTTGTGGCTCAAGAAGTGTGAATGATGACGTCACATAGTCATGAACATTAGAATTGTACCCTCCTTTGCAGATAAGTTAAGAACCGTTATATAACTATTATATTAGAGTGAAAAAATAAAATAAATAAATTGATGAGAGTGAATCAAAACAGTTCTTCTCCCCCCCCCCAGCTAGATTTCATTTCTGACACATACTGGCCGACATTCCATAAGAGAAATTTCTTCCCCCATAGAGACTCGAACCAGTCCCGTAATTCTGCGCCAAGACTTCTTGCCTCAACCAGTCGACTACGGCGCGAGACTCTTGGTATCAATGAAAGACAAAAATGGTTATTGTGAGTTATCCGTAAGAGATAAGGGACTCTTGGTATTAATGAAAGACAAAAATGGTTTTTGTGAGTTATCCGTAAGAGATAAACATATGCTGTCGCAGACTTTTTTGTAGAGCTTTTTGAGATATTCAATTCTGCGTACATTAATTTTGTGTATTTCTTATGGTTTAGGCAGCGTAAGCCATTTAAGCGTCCAATGAGCTACTTTTTTTACGTTTTCCACTACAAAGGGAGATTTTTAAGGGTGTAAGAGTTGAGTATCACAACTCTCTTATAGCCTATGTTCATCCCGGGAATCTCCTGAACATTTTGCAAAAAACCCCATCATAATCGGATCAGCGGTATGGCCGCGCATAAAGTATGAACAAACAAACAAACAAATATACAAACAAACAAATATTAATTTTTATATATAAAAAGAAGAAGATATGGAAATAATATTTTAGGAATATAGTTTTAACAATGCAGCAGATTTCAACAGTAACCCGTTAATACATGAACAAGGGCAACAAGACCAAGAACGAATTTAATTCCCATGTCCTAATTAAAGAAGCTACATCATTAATAATCCTATATCCAACAAAGCAACAACGCCTGAAAATATCCTCTAGGAGTTACGTTCCCTTGTAACAGTGTATTTTGTAAATGATTTTCTGTGAAGTAACAGCTGATTTATGGAAAGAATCTCGAAACAATTTCCCAATAAAGATTCTGACTGGAAGCGAACGATTTCTTTAATGGCGTGACATTACCCATAAAAGTCTACTTTACTGTGCCTGGTTAATGACGACCTTTAACGTAAGTAATATGACCAACGCGTTGGGTCAAATGGCGAAGTAAAACGGATTTAGGACGCAAACAAGGTCACCGTGCACATCACTGGTTTAACCTGGTCTTCAGTACAGTCAAGATTATTACATTGTCCTTTGTAGGTACATTTACACGCGTCTCGGGGATATCATCACTCACGAATAGGTATGTACTTACATCCCTAATTGCGTAAATAATTTTTTTGCGCGATAGGGCGTTTTGTCGTACTTACAGCAATGGCGACCATGATTGAAAGTTCAACTTCCTACATTTCGGAGTTGCCAACCATAACTATATTGTAATAAAAATAACTATACTGTAATATTACATATTACAAACACGCGTATGGGAAGTAAAACCACTGCCCTCTATGTATACTACAAACAATATATATATATATATATATATATATATATATATATATATATATATATATATACAAAAAATATCCAATAGGTAGTATTAATATACATTATACGAAACAAATCACTGCACTCTAAATCAACTGAACTTTATTTGAAACAATATAAAACAATAAATACGTACTTGCCGCCATTTTACTCTGAATGGTGTCACGGCCTCCTGTAGTTTCAACAAATAAACATTGCACACACTGTTAACGTTAGTCAGTTGTTTATAATGAACGCAAATATTTCCAACAAATAGCCTATGTTATTATTTTACTATTATTTATTATTTTGAAAACACCATCGTGCAATAGTATATTACGATGCGAGGTTGGGAAGTGGTTTTTACAGAGTCGAGGAAAATGTTTAAAAACCGAACGATAGCGAGGTTTTTAATTACCGAGATTCTGTAAAACACTTCACAAATGTGTGTTGTACATTATTTTTTCCATGATGGTGTTTTCAAATAATAAATAATATTAAAATAATAACATATTTGTTGGATATATTTGCGTTCATTATAAACAACTGACAGACGTTAGCAGTGTGGCCAATCTACAGTGAGTTCCACTTGATCTGCGGCCGATAGCCGGAAAAGTGACTGCAAGCATTGAGTCATCAACTCGCGGTGCCCACGCTAGTGGCGGCAAGTCGGGTGAAACACACTGTATATACTCTAAATGCCTACAATAATTTAGTTGAGACTACAGCAGGCTGAGACACATATCAGGTATAAAATGGCGGCAACTACTAATTTATTGTTTTATATTGTTTTAAATAAAGTTCAGTTCAATTAAAATGCAGTGATTTGTTTCGTACAACATTAACACCATCTTTTGGATATATTTTTGTATGTATACCGTACGTAGAAAGCATAAAGGGCGGTGGTTTTACTTTCCGCCCTAGGTAGGTAATTTCTAATATTACAGTACAGTTATTTAGTTATTTATAGGTTGGTAACTCCGAAATTTATGAAATTGAACTTTCAATCATGGTCGCCATTCCTGTAAGTACGACAGAAAGCACTATCGTGCAAAAACATACCTTTTTGACCACACAGGACGTGATGGGCCTCCCAGAATGAGTGACCAGCTCAATGACACTGTCACCTCCGGTATAACATGAACATTTGTATCAGCACACGATATTCATTCATACAATCATACTGAACAAGGCGAACAATATCATGATGGCGAAATAGTTTTCAGGAAATATTTGGCCTTAGAGTGTATTGACGTTCGTCACACAGGAGAGAAAAAGCCCCGAAAAGAACCTCAACCAGGAATTTTACCTGACCAAGCATTGAATCTCAGCCGCTTCAATATTTCTCCTCTACCTGTACTGACCATACTCACGTATGATATACAACCCCATTAGTGAACCCCCAAAGGCTAGTGGTCAACGTTTCTGACTACAGATCATGAAGTCCCAGGTCAGTCTATATGATTTTTTCCTTAAAGAGAACTACACTGCAGCTACTGATTCTCCGGCCTTAACGTTTTCACGACAGTGTTGCCGATATGGATATTCAGTGGGAGTGGCCGCTTTATGAATGTGGTTAGTAGACATACAGCTGACAACATCTCAGCAATTTCAAACCTTGCTAGCGCGCTGTAGCTGCGTCAAGAGCAGTGATTGGTTGTGGCAGGCATCTACTCTCACAACAACCATTTTCTTATTGGCAGTAGAGGGCGAGTTCTCCCTTTACCTCTCGTACAACCTGAACTTCAGAGCCGGAGAACCGGCGGCTCGGGTATATTAATTTGGTTGCCCATGGTCTGGAATTTAGGCTAAGAACTATCCTGGCGCTTCATCTTCATTTATCATCCACCATATCATCGGGCTAACGTAACACCACTCTCCCAGGTGTCCTAACCTAAGAAATGGTTTACAGTTCCGCCAGTGTCAGGGGAGAAAGCCAAAAATGTCATAAAAGACAACCTGGCGGCATTGGACAAAAAAATCACTATTGTCACTTTTGTTTTAAACTATCTCTCTCGTAAATAATATTGTACATTACAAGAGTGTTAAGTATCTGAACAACTACTTCCATATGACTAAACATGTGGATGTTCTTCTTCTACTTCTCCTCTATAGGCATATGCTTGTTTATTTACACACACTATGTCAATGATGATTACATCTTATTCCATCTCTTGAGGGGTCTGCCCACTTCTCTGTTTCCTCTTGGATGTAGGTTCTTCGCTGCTTTCCCTTAAATTGGCAAAACCCAAATTTCTTCTGTTAGTTATTTGAATGTGGCGGACCGCAGTGAAAACGGAATATTGTGTAACTGTTATTATTATGTATATTGTATAATTATACACACATTTAAGTGGTTTCTTTTTGTTCGTTTTCTTCTGATTTATTGAAAATATAAAATTAATTAAACCAACTGATGTATCCAAAAGGATACATTACGAATTTAAGGGTTAATAAGCCTCGTATTGTCAGCTCTGTCCACATTTGCATTCCATTCCCTTTTCCTGTTGTAATAAATGTCTCCACATTTATGATATAGCATTCCTCCCTCATATCCTGGTTCAAGTCATGTTTCGCTTACTATGGCTCTTTAAAATAGTAATTCCTGCTGTTCTCATGAGTTGCTTCTTTTGGCTAGTATCTGTACCATATGTCATTATTGATTGTACACAAGTTTTATAAACTTTACTTTACTTTCTGTGTTTAAATATTTGTTTTTCCATATAACATCTAGTAAGTATCCTGATATTCTCGATGCTTTGAAAACCTGAGATCTTACTTCGTCAATCAATCTACGAGACCTAGAAATGTGTGTCTCAAGATATTTAAAATCCATAATTCTATAATTTTGCAATTAACTTGTAATTTACATCTTGTTTGGTTCTTAGATATATACATTCCGTTATGTATGATATTTTGCAACCTAAGAAGTTATATCTTGTCACTTGTTCTATTGGTTTATTATTTTAATATTACATTTGTCCGAATTGGTTGAGCGTCCTTGAAAGCCATTGCTATTGATTATCCTGACGATCTTCCATATTATATTTTTTTATATTTCGTTTAGTTTATGTAGCATTCATTGTAATTCGTCTTCTGAGTTTGCTACTAAAACACAACACAGAAATACGACAGCAACTAAAAGTAGAGGAATCAAACACAACAATAGTGAAATACAGAACAAACTGGAAAAAACACTTAGCAAGGATGACTGAGAACACAATAGCAAAATCAGTATATAACTATTCACCAAGAGGAAGAAGAAGTTTGGGAAGACCAAAGAAAAGGTGGAAAGAGCAGCAATTTGGAGCTGGAACAGACTAGGAAAAAGTCTAAACCGTGACGAAGAAGATATACACATACATTCAGTTTAATTTGTAGACATGACCATATTAAATTTACGTGGATGTTAACATTTGGAACTGTCCTGTTCTAATAATGTTTTCCTTAACTGCAAATTGATAAAGGAATACGTCCAGTCCATTCGTGAACATGTTGCATTTACGGACAGTAATGTCGTATATTTCAATATAGGATGAGCTTTTGTATCTGTACTATTCATCCAGCAGAAAATAGTGAACGTGACTTGGTATCGACCAGCGTTTGACGTCACACAGCAACTTTCACCTCAACTATAAACAATTCGCGTAACACTGTATCACATTGTAAACAGAAGAGGAACGTAATAAAAATGTTTTATGTCCTGTGTATGAACAATTTTATAATTACATGGGGCGTAGAAATGAATTACTGGTATAGCATTACTTTACTATCTCTGCTCAACACAATGTTTACAGAAGCTTCTTGTACTTCCAATAATAATTTAAAACGTGTTCAAACAAACGGAAATAAATCTATTTCCTCTTCTTTCTTAAAATACCTCACTATCTACTTTATCTGCTAAGTAATCACTTAAAATAAGTTCATAAAATTCTCATATCATTTTTCATAATAATAATAATAATAATAATAATAATAATAATAATAATAACAATAATAATAATAAGGAAAAACTGCACTTAAACTAGCGTGAAATATTTTCGAAGTCCTATAGAACAACAGTGCGCATACATCAGAATTTATAGAGACAGCGATAACCCACAATCGAACCACATATCGATTATCATCCTCGATTACAACCCGTCGCTATGAAATTTAAATGACCGACATTTGCAATAAATCTCCAAATCTATGTTTAAAATATATTAATAATATTAAAATTACCAAACGTTTATTAAAAATGGGTGTACACTAACTTATCACTCCTTAACGTTGATCCAATCAGCGATAACCCAAAACAGCGATAGAAAAATCATAGACGTACTAATATACTCTGTGGAGAAAATAGCAGTTAGCATCATAATATTGTCTAAGTGTCATAATATTGTGATTTGCATATTTAAATAAATGCTTCAAAATTGTCTAATAATGTTATAAAAATTGTTTGAAAAAGTTTAAATTATTAAATAATGTTAGTAAATACAGAAGAAGAGCTATAGTTTACAACAATATAATTTAAAATGTCAAGCGCTAGTAGAAGTGCAGTTGAACCTTATTATTATTTATGTACAGATTTTCAATATTTACATATCTTCTGTGCGTAAAGTTTTATTTTCCTCCTCCTCATCGTTATTCATCCACTCCATGCTCTCCAGTCCTCTTACTCTAATTCCAGATTTTATTTCTTGCATCCACGTGTTGAGGTCTTCCTTTCCCATTATATACACCTTACTATTCCAAGTTCTGCACACATATTTACCACGTTATTTAACACACGTTTTCAAAATGTATCGGCTCATCACAATTTAGGAATAAGATCACAAGACTCTTCTTTACTCTTGATACTACAGCACAGGACATGTCTATACTCTGAATCTTACACAATATCTATGACTAGAGCATGGAACTCACTTCCCAGTCATGTCAGGGACTGTCAATCGCTATCATTATTTAAATACAAATTAACTGATATCTTAAGTTCGACACAATGAAAACATTAACTGCATAACAACTATATACAGCATTCTATAAATAATCATCTAAAAAGCTACTTACTTTATTTTATATCATTTCAATTTTATGATATGCCATGTTTTTGTTAGTATTAGCTAGTATTAGATCACTTCATTATTGTATTTTGTTTAGTCTGTATTTTCATAATATCTTAAAATTGTAAAAAGTATGTAATTTTTTAAATAATTCTGCTATTCGTTGGTTGAGTGGAAGAGAAGGCCTTATGGCCTTAACTCTGCCAGCTAAAATAAAGCATTTTTATTATTATTGTTATTATTATTATTATTATTATTATTATTATTGTTATTATTATTATTATTATTATTATTATATTATTATTATTATTATTATTATTATACCCTGTTCCATTATATCTGGTTTCCGATAAAGATCATGCAGCTTTCTATTGGTTAGTCTTCTACATTCGCCTGTCTGTCTATCTCTCTTTGGTTCAAAACTTTTCCTAAGAACTTTATTCGGGAAATTTTTACTCCAGTGTAACCCATATCCGCGATTCTTGACGGTAGTACTTTTACAGTGAAAGAATGTCCTTCTTTCGACCAAGGTACTTTTTTTTTTTTTTGGCTTATCGCCTTCGACATGTCCGGCATGGGTAACCCATTCGGAAACAATGCCACCGCCAGCAATAACTTTCGGGTATCATAATTTAAGTCCACAAACCAATCCACTACGACAAGGTAAAGACACCATGGACGCACCATACCCATAAGCCTTTAAATATATTAAGAATCGCAGCAACATTAAGAAAGTCAAACTATATTTCTTCTTCTTCAGCATCATCATCCAAGGATTAAGCCTGTTGGTTCGTTCCGGTTTCATAAAAGCTAGAACTGTTCAGACCATCTGTGAGAGCATCCAATATTTCTCCTTCCGTGTGGTTTATAATTTAGCAATAATTTTGGAAATCTTTCTTCTGGCATTGTATCACATGTTCTGTAAAGGCGTTCCTATAAAGTATTCCCACTATAGGCCTCAGAAGGCCCTTGGGGTAGTGGGAGATTAAGGCTCCCACTATTTCTAGACAATCGGCAATTGATGTCAGCCGGGTTGTCAGCCCTGCATGACGGCCGCCTTTACCCCAGAACAAGCGTCTGGTACTCATTTCCGTTAGAGGCTGAGTCGACCCCAGGGCCATAGTGCCGCCAGAAGGTTTGGGTCAGTTTAAAAATCCTGACCCCACCGGGACTTGAACCCTCGGCCTTCCGGCTTCTAGCGCAGTGCCTTAACCGCTACGGTACGGCGTGCATAGTTAATATTTAGTTCTTTTCTTATATCTTCATTTCGTTTTTTACCTAGCACAGTATATCCTGCTATATTTCTTAAAAATCTCATCTCAATTGCTTCCAATCTTTGTTCTTGTATTTTATTGATCGTTCAACAGTGATACATACATCAATACAAGAACAGCCATTACTTTATACAATTTCATTTTTGTATCTTTTCTTTGTGTTTAAGAGTTATTTTAATAGTGCCACACATTAGATTAAATTTATTTATTTATTTTATCATTAATATCTTCAAACTATATTTATGGTATAAGTAGGCCTACTTCGAATCTACAAAATTTGATCATTCTTTACAATGTTCCTATGTGAGAAAGCTAAACTACTACACAATCACTAACTAACTAAATAAGTAACTAACTGGCAGTATCGAACCCATAGGTTCATGACCGCACGGATGAGCTCTCCATACATTCCTATCCTGAGTTAATATTGTCCAATCATTCCCTGTATAATCTACTTCCCGTAAATCGTAGTTAATGTTATTCTCCCACCTCATTCTTGGTCTACCAAATGGGCGTTTTCCTTCTAATTTTCCTACAAGAAGCTTCCACGCACGTCTTTCATTCCCCATTTGTGCCACATGTTCTGCCCATCGCTGTCTACGAGACTTAACTGTTATTATTATATCTGGCATCCTATAAAGATCATGTAGTTCATTGTTATGTAGTCTTCTCCATTCACCTGTCTGTTCATCTCTCTTCGGTCGAAAAATTTCCCTAAGAACTTTATTCTCAATTACTCGTAAATTCCTTTCCTCCCTTAGAGTAAGAGTCCATGATTTGCTTCTTCTTCTTCTTCTTCTTCACTTCACGGGCTAGGCAAATTGCCTGTTCCGCCTCACAGTTGTTCTGTCCGTCTTTTCACTGGCCTTCTGGCCTTCCTACATTTTTTGAAACTCTTGGCTTGCATGATTCGTATCCATATAATATAACTGGTAGAATAATAGTTTTATATATTTTCAGTTCGACGTTTTTTGAAAGCAGTTGGGACGACAAGAGTCCCTATAATACATAACAGCACCTATTTCCAGAATTGAGCCTAACTACACATTCGCTTCCAGATTAAAATTTTCATTACTTCACAAAGTTTCTTTAAGCATGAACACAATAAATCTTTCTAACCTGAACATAAGTAATAAATTTTCAGACAATAATTATATGCAATTAACAAGAGTGCAAAGAGAATGAAATCTAACAAAAAGAACTTTAATCTAAATGACGATCGCAGTAGAGTTACATTCATTAGAATTGCCATTAAAACTGACAGACCTTAACCCTATAACTTTTATAAAGTATTCTTTTCTTCTCATTTAAAATGAATCAATTATCTTTTACAGCTATTTCTATTTCTGACCTACATTGCAAAGCATTTTCAGAAAGATATTAACATTAATAACTTGAGGTGACAGAACCAGAATAAATTATGTAATTTATTTATGCAAAGTATTAGCAATATTTATACTGTATATGTAATTCTTCTGAAAGTGTGCTTGTCAGTCTACTCCTCCTAAACGACTACATCGATTTTGATGATTTTTTTTTTTTTTGAGTGTCTGATTGGGCTCCTTGATGGTTTAGATTCACAATTCGATCCTATAAAACCATTAGGCGTAGTTAACCTGAAGTGAAAATTTAAAAATCTCTCTAGCGGTCACATTTGTCGATGCTTCACAACTAAACTCAGTAGGCTATATCGCATTAAAATAAACCACTGTAAGTATTGTCCAAATATGAGTGAAATCCTTCAATTAGAGGTGGAGGTTTGCCTGAAACCCTAAAATATAAACTACCGATTTTGATGAAATTTTTTGTGTGATTGAGTGTGTCCCTGGATGATTTCGATTTACAATTCTGAGCTCTAAAGCCATTAGGTGTAGGAGTTCACTTGAAGTGAAAATTTAAAAATCGCTCTAGCGGTTACAATTTTGTATGTTTTACAACGAAACTCAGTATATCCTAATAAAATAAATCGAGATGGGAATTGTCCAAAAATGGGCGAAATTCGACAATTAGAAGTGGAGGTTTACCTGAAATCCGAAATTAAAAACAGCCTAAACGACTGGACCGATGTTGATTGATTTTTTGTATGTGTTTGAGTGGGTCCCTACATGGTTCAGATTCACAACTGTACCCTCTAAATAATTAGGTATAGGAGTTCACCTGAAATGAAAATTTAAAAATTGTTGTAGCGGTCAAAATGTTCGATGTTTCACAACGAAATTCAGTATATTCTATTAAAATAAACCGGGGTAGATATTGTCCAAAAATGAGTTAAATCCAACAATTATAAGTGAAGGTTTACCTGAACGCCATGTTTGGTTCGTCTCAGTGTATATCATATATAATTAACTTTCAATGTTTAATTTATTTAGGCGTAGCAACGTCGGCAGAGTATTAACTAGTATTATATAGGACCTATAACATCAGAGAATTGACTAATGAAATCCAACAAGAAATTTCACTTATCGGAAATTAAATTTTCAGAAGGAGATAGAAACTAGATTAGATTAGATTTATTTAGCCTGGTGGAGTTAAGGCTCTTCCTCTCACCAGGACAAACATATATTACATCAGAATATAACAATCTCAATTAACTCTAATACTGTATTAAATACTAAGTAAAAATTTTATCAAAAATATAATATCTAATATATTACGATCTATAATGCAAAGAGTTAATGTTAGTTAAAATTAAGACTAAAACTAATAATAAAATGTATACAAGCAAGTAAATGTCCCTGTCTAATGTATATAAAAAACAAAGGAAAATAATGAGATATAGAAAACTAATTTTACGTTTGTACAATATTTAAAACAAATGAAAATATTTGTTATTTTAATATTATTTTCATAAATAATTAAATGTATTAATTGTTAAAAGAATACTATTAGTGAGGTGTATAAGTTAGTTTGTTATTAAATAATTCTTTAGTTTGTAATGGAGTATGCACAGAAGAAAATGAAAAGAAATAATATTATTATTTAATATAAATTGCGGAAAAATCTCAATAGAGCGACATGCCTGGAAGGTCCTTGGCTTATCAGCCTGGTGTTGACCGCATGACACACATCGAACCTGTAGGCTAATTCTTCCCATATGTTAATAAGCATGCCTGGATTGATGGCAGCAAAAACTTCTCGAATCCTGTCTCACAACTCGGGCAGGTTAGCAGGCACGTAGCCTCCGTCCTTTACTAAACTCCAAAGGAAAATACCACATGGGGTGAGATCCGGTGATCTAGGAGGCCACTGGAGATAAGCCCTGTCATCTGGACCATGACGACCAATCCAGTAATTACAGCGTGGAAGGTCTTACCAAAACGCTTACATATGCGTCCCTTACTTACTCTTACTTACTCGCTGGTACTATCGAACCCGTAGGTTCATGGCCGCGCGGACATAAGCTCTCCATACATCCCTATTCTGAGCTAATGCTTTCCAATCATTCCCTGAATAATCTACTTCCCTCAAATCATAGTTAATGTTGTTCTCCCACCTCATTCTTGGTCTACCAACTGGACGTTTTCCCTCTAGCTTTCCTACATGAAGCTTCCATGCACGTCTTTCATTCCCCATACGCGCAACATGTCCTGCCCATCGCAGTCTGAGACTTAACTGTTCTTATTATACCTGGTTTCCTATAAAAACTATGTAGTTCATTGTTATGTAGTTTTCTCCATTCACCTGTCTGTTCATCTCTCTTTGGTCCAAAAATTGTCCTAAGAACTTTATTCTCAAAAACTCGTAATCTCATTTCCTCCCTTAAAGTAAGAGTCCATGTTTCGCACCCATATAATATAACTGGTAGAATAATAGTTTTGTATATTTTCAGTTTAACGTTTTTTGAAAGGAGTTGGGACATCAAAAGTCTCTGCAATGCATAATAGCACGCATTTCCAGAATTGAGCCTATGTTTAATTTCTTTGTGCATCTCATTCCTATTTGTGATTATTGTTCCTACCATTTACAATTGTTACAGGTTCTAAAACCTACTGATCACGTTGCGTTTACGCTTGAAATGTTGCAGCAGCAACATTCTCCTCAGACACTCTTGGTCGTCCCACACTTTTGCCTTTACACAGACAACCGATCGTTGCGAACTGATTATGCCAATGACGGATGTTGTTGGCTTTGGGGAATCACGATTAAACTGACTACCAAACGCACATTCAACTGTCACAACTGATTTACAACTCTCAAACTGCAAAACACAAAACGCCTTCTGTTGAGGAGTTGCCATCTTTGTTATTACTGATGCCGTGAAAACAAAACAAAAGAAAGCTATCCGCTCACTAAAACAACTAAAACTATATTCTTTCCTGTTTAATTTCAGTCTACACACAACTTTCTACGTCTCATCTGAGTGACTATTTAACTCGTGCCCCAAATGGGAGTCAATAACTAATCACGTTTCAATGAATTTTGTTTTATAACCAATGATAGTCGTGTTTCATCTCAATATTTATCGAATTTTGATTACCAAAATAAAGAAAGCTCCTCCTTTTTAATATTCTGAACAGGTCAGAGCATTACTTTACAGTGACTGACTCTCCAACAAATACGTTGAATATAGCAAATAATAAACAGATTCCTTCGAACTACATATTTGATAATTGTGTGTTCAATAATTGTGTTTTTAAATAATGATTTTAATGAGTTGTTTCCTAAAAAAATTTATTCATAACCTATAATGTTGGTTATAATATACAGTTTGATTTGATGTGTTTCATTTTCTCTCCACTAGAGTGCATTCTTACAATATTGTGATTCTATTTGGCAATAAATAGTATGATCAACTTGCAGTGATGAACAAATGAAACATAACCAAACATTTCTCATTTGTTTTCAAACATCGCCGTTTACATTAAATAAATAAATATTTTCAAATAACTATATTAAAAAAATATTTGTGAGCAAACAGCTCAATTGTATTCGTTAAATCTTCTTCTTCTTCGTCAGGCTCTACAACTTCCAGTGGAATGTCTTGGCCTTCTCAACTAGTTTACGCCATTTCTTCCTATCTCGTGCAGTAGATTTCAAATCAAAAATCCCCATCTCTCTCAAATCTTGAATTACGTCATCTTCCCATCGATCTTTAGGTCTTCCTCTTGGTCTTGTTCCCTGTGGCTTCCAATTTAAAATATCATTCGGCAATCTTCCCTTTGGCATTCTTAGTGTATGTCCAAACCATTACAATCTTTTGGATTTGATGAAACTAACTATATTTTCTTTATTATTCTTGAGGTATAATTCGTTATTCCTTCTTAACCTCCAAGTTCCATTTTCCTTTACTCGACCTAGCACTCTTCTAAATATTTTCCTCTCAAACGTTAATAGTCTTAATTTATCTGCTTCTTTCAGTATCCAGGTTTCAGCTCCATAACATATGATTGGTCTTATTATTGCTGTATATAATTTGAAATTTAACATTTTTTGATATTAATTTGCTTTTGAATATATCGAAATTAGCAAAATATGCTTTATTCCCTTGCGATATTCTTGTTTTGATTTCTTCTTCAACAGTATGATTATCGTTTAGTATTGTGCCTAGGTACTTAAAGGAGTAAATTTGATCAATAAAGTCACTATTTATAGTTAGTTCATTCAAATTTGTTTTATTTCTCATACATCTTAAATATTTTGTTTTATTTAGATTGATTACAAGCCCATATTTTATACTTTCATTTAATTTATTCGTTAAATAGTCCTAATAAATGCCACTTTGACTTACAAATCCTCTAGATAAAATGGAAATTACTGGTGGCATTACTTACGATAATATTATTACATGAAACTGCAATATTACATACTTTATGTACACTCTGTATTTTTAAAAATTTTTCGTTTTTAAAATAGGTTAGCATTTGAAGGGCATTGCCAGCTTTAAAATGTTGTCATCTGCAGGAAGTTGCGTATTACCAGAATATGTGAAATCATTCACACATAAATAATAAAGTCTTTCATTGTGAACACTGCAGCCACGTATGATCTGTATCAGACCCCAAAGGGCAATCCACTGTGACTGAATATTGATTTAGTGAACATCAAAGCGTTTGGTAGAAAATTAGCTAACTGTCCAAGAACATTTCATCATTTTCTGAGTTTTGAATGGATTTGGCAAAACAAAAATATGTTTGTTATTATTGGCTGTTAGCATAAAACATCAATAAAACTAAATATATGGTCACACATATAAATCCATTATATAATGGAAATGGACAATTAATGACAAATGAGGGAAATTTTGAGGAAGTGGCTGAATTCAAGTACCTAAAAACAGTAATCACAAAATGCGTGATCGCATATCCAGAAATGAGCCAATGTTTTATTTGTTTGTGCATCTCATTGCTATTTAAGCGCCTCATTCCTATTTAATAGGAATGAGATGCACAAACAAATTAAACAGCTCAATTCTGGAAATGCGTACTATTATGTATTACAGGGACTCTTGACGTCCCAACTCCTTTCAAAAAACGTTAAACTGAAAAAGAAAAATATATAAAACTATTGTTTTACCATTATATGGATGCGAAACATGGACTCTTATTTTAAAGAAGAAAGGAGACTACGGGTATTTGAGAATAAAGTTCTTAGGACAATTTTTGGACCAAAGAGAGAAAAACAGATGAATGGAGAAGACTACATAACAGTGAACTACATGGTCTTCATAAGAAGCCAGATATAATAAGAACATTTAAGTCTTGTATACTGCGATGGGCAGGACATGTGGCACGAATGGGGAATTAAAGATGTGCATGGAAGCTTCTTGTAGGAAAACCAGAGGTAAAACGCCCATTTGGTAGACCAAGAACGAGGGAGAATAACATTAACTATGATTTGTGGGAAGTAGGTTATACAGGGAATGATTGGAAAACATTAGCTCACAATAGGGATTTATGGAGAGCTTATGCCCGCGCATCATGAAACTACGAGTTCGATAGTGCTAGTGAGTTAGTTCGCTAGTTAGCATAAAATGTCAGTATAACTTGATAATAATTGGAATTAATTTTAAATATAATTATTTATTTTTCATTTATTAAGGATAGTTTATACATTATACGTTACCTTTAAAAAAGTGTGTAAACGGCTATTTGAAAACGTTGTATAATTTAACAATGTAAATCAATTACACGTCTTTATATAATTATTCTGTACGTGTGTTTGTCAAAGAACTCCTCATAAACGATTGGATCGATTTTGATGATTTTTTTTGGGTCTTTGAATGAGTCTCTGAATGGTTTAGATTCACAATTGGACCCTCTAAAACCATTAGGTGTAGGAATTCACCTGAAGTGAAAAATTTAATTCGTTCTAGCGATTACAATTGTCGATGTTTCACAACGAAACTCAATATATCCTATCAAAATAAATCGAACTAGGTATTATCAAAAAATGAGAGAAATCCGACAATTAGAAGTAGGTGGCCGGTAGGTGGCGCTGCAATCGAGTAATAGGATTTTTATGTCAGATGTCAGACAAAAATGTGACGTCATAATGTACGCTTCTTGAGTCACAACAGATGACAGTGAGGAGTTTTCTTTCGAACTTATTAATTAATTTTATGGAGTTTTAAAAAACTAAAACAACACGCTTTATTAGAAAACCGAACTAAAAAATGAAAAATAATTTTAATTTCCAACACGCTTGGGATAAAATTAAAGTGGTCAACAAAAAGATCATCTCCAACACATATAGAATAAAACTAGAGTTATCAACAAAAAGATAATAATTTTACCACCAAAAGCGTGGGGTGCTCCATATCAATTAATATATTTGATAATAAACAAATATTGGTAAAAGTAAAGTCTCTAAGAAGAAAATGTAAAAATCATAAAAAGCACCCCACGCTTTTGATGGTACAATTATTTTCTTTTTGCTGATAACTCTAGTTTTATTCTATATGTGTTGGAGATGATTTTTTTGTTGACTACTTTAATTTTATCCCAAGCGTGTTGGAAATTAAAATTATTTTTCATTTTTTAGTTCGGTTTTCTAATAAAGCGTGTTGTTTTAGTATTTTAAAACTATTATTTATTTTTTATTTTATAGTTTTAATATTTTATAGAATAAGATAAAAATGTAAATATCTTTAAATTTGATACTATTGTAGCATGAGCTAAAAGTCATACCCTTCTAATAAGTCCTCCCAGCCGGATTTGAACCAGCGACCTATGGATTACTGAAATGATATACCACTAGAGTTCACCGCTCTACTAACTGACCTCTTACAACGATTGACTAAAAAGTCGACAAGTCCGCAATCTATTATACCAGTTTTAATGTTTTTGATTTTCTGATGATTCCGGCCAGGATTTTAGAAACAAAATATGAAATTATTGTATTGTCACGGGTCCTTTATAAGTATACGAAGTTTCAAGTAGATCCAATGTTCCTAAGTGGGTGAAAATCGTTTTCAAAAATTCCGTTACATAGATACAAATACACTTTTTTATTTTCTGATGATTCTGGCCAGGATTTTAGAAAAAAAATGAAATTATTGTATTGTCACGGGTCCTTTATAAGTTTCAAATCGATCAAGTCGATCCAATTATTTTAAATGGGTGAAAATCGCGTTGAAAGATTCCGTTACATAGATAGATGTATGTATGCATGTATGCGGGCGGGCGGGCGGACGGACGGACGGACGGACGGACGGATGAACGGATGGACGGATGGATGGACGGATGGATGGATAGATGATAGATAGATAGATAGATAGATAGATAGATAGATATTGGTCAAGCTAATATAAAGCGTGTAAAAATATAAGATTTTTATCGTCTAGCAATGACACGAGAATTGAACGTTCGGGCAAGATAACGTCTGACGGGTCCGCTAGTAGATAATAAAACTTCTGTACGTGTGTATATCACTGAACTCGTAAACGACTGGAACAATTTGATGATTTTTTTTTTGTGTTTGAATCGGTCTCTGGATGGGTTAGATTAACAATTGGACTCTATAAAACAATTACTTACTTACTTACTTACTCACTGGCACTATCGAACCCGTAGGTTCATGGCCGCACGGACATAAGCTCTCCATACATCCCTATCCTGAGCTAATGCTTTCCAATCATTTCCTGTATAATCTACTTCCCTCAAATCATAGTTAATGTTGTTCTCCCACCTCATTCTTGGTCTACCAACTGGGCGTTTTCCTTCTGGCTTTCCTACAAGAAGTTTCCATGCACGTCTTTCATTCCCCATACGCGCAACATGTCCTGCCCATCGCAGTCTACGGGACTTAACTGTTCTTATTATATCTGGCTTCCTATAAAGACCATGTAGTTCATTGTTATGTAGTCTTCTCCATTCACCTGTCTGTTCATCTCTCTTTGGTCCAAAAATTTTCCTAAGAACTTTATTCTCAAATACTCGTAATCTCCTTTCCTCCCTTAAAGTAAGAGTCCATGTTTCGCACCCATATAATATAACTGGTAGAATAATAGTTTTTATATATTTTCAGCTTAACGTTTTTTGAAAGGAGTTGGGACATCAAAAGTCTCTGCAATGCATAATAGCATGCATTTCCAGAATTGAGCCTATGTTTAATTTCTTTGTGCATCTCATTCCTATTTGTGATTATTGTTCCTAGGTATTTGAATTCAGCCAATTCCTCAAAATTTCCCTCATTTGTCATTAGCTGTCCATTTCCATTATATAATGTATTTTCTACGTGTGACCATATATTTAGTTTTACTGATATTTATTTCCAGTCCTAATTTCTTAGTGTTACTCAATAGTGTGTGCGTGTTGGCCTTTAATATCTCCTCGCTATCGGCCAGTAGTACCACATCATCAGCATAAACTAACAGCTTATTAATAAAACAATTAGGTATACGAGTTCATCTGAAGTGAAAATTTAAAACTCGCTCTAGCGATCACTATTTTCGATGTTTCGCAACGAAACTCAGTATATCCTATTAAAATAAACCGAGGTAGGTATTATCCAAAAATGAGCGAAATTCGACAATTACAATTGGAGGTTTATTATTAACAGAATTTCCCATAGTAAATTTATGTTTTAATTAGAACCATTTGCCTGTAGCCTATTTAGCTTATTCAAAACCAATAAGCACGGAATGAGGAAAAAAGTTTCAAATCTTAGGTACAAAATATTTATCTAACATGAAAGGAAACACATTTAATGGATGAACAAATATATTCTATACTTTAATTTCTCAGTCTCAAATATTAATAAATGGAGTTTTTTTGTAATCTTGAATTCTGTTGCTGCAGTTTATTCAAATCAATTATAGCTATAAGTCCATACCAAATCTCACAACTAATTATAGTGGCAAAGTTTGCCCCGCAATAAATAAACAAATAAATAAATAAATAAATTAGAGAATTTTAACTTGACTGGAAGCTAAAGAACATTACATAAAGAAATAATAATTTAAAATGATGAACCTATTTTATAAAACATAAAACTGAATTCAGAAAAATAAGAACTAAAATACCAAAGAAGATCTTTGATTGAAAAGCTAATGGAAGAAGCGGAAGATGCAGATCTAGAGAACATTGGATAGATGGAGTGAGGAGAAGTATGGATGCTAGAGATTTGAGGGAAGAAGATGCTTTAGACAGGAACTTCTGGCGACAAATCACTTTGGATTGAAGGAGAAACACTGTATTATGGAATATTTTAAAACAAAAGCAGGTGAATTCGTAGGTCTACATAAAATTTCTCCAGTGAATGTCGAGGTTACACATATGAGAAAATGCGCAACAGGTTGTTGTGGGTTTGTGAGTAGAAAGGAGCTGAAAAATAATGTATAAAAATCTTACAAAATATTATGGAATGCACATTTACGTTATAATGACGTTCACTTCTTATAATTTTTGAGGTTATTCTTTACAGCATATGATGTGACTTTTTTAAATCCTTCATAAACTGTTGTCAAATTTTATTCTTAGGGTTTCATTTTTCAAATTATTTCCCACCATCTACAATGATTTTTACATTTTGCCATCGATTATTTCAATATATTTTTCATAAGTAATGCCACAAGTGATTTCCAATTCATCTAGAGGATTTGGAAATAGAATTGCATTTCTTAGGATTATATAACGAATAAAATTAGGCCGTTTTATTTAATTATTTATATAGTTAATGAAAATGGCAATGTTTGAAAATATCAGAGATGTGTGGTTATGTTTCATTTGTTTATTCACTGCAACTTGATCATATTATTTATTGCCAAATATGATCGCAATATTGTAAGACTGCACCCTAGTGGAGAACAAATTAAACACATCAAACTGTATATTATAACCAACATTATAGTATATTAATTATTTTTTTAGAAAACAATTCAGTAAATTCATTTTTAAAAACACAATTATTGAACACACAATTATGAAATGTGTAGCTCAAAGGAATCTGTTCATTACTTGCTATATTCAACGCAATTGTTGGAGAGCCAGTCACCGCAAAATAATGCGCTGACCTGTTCAGAATATTAAAAGCAGGAGCTTTCTTTATTTTGGTAAACAGAATTCGAAAAAATATCGAGATGAACCCCGACTGTCATTGGTTGTAAAACAAAATTAATTGAAACGTGATTGGTCATTGACTACCATTTGGGGCATGAGTTAAATAGTATGTGATATTTAACTACATACGTAGCATGAAGACGTGGCAGCCATATTGATTTTAACGAATATTCTATGTAACAATAAAGACGTGTTGCAGTGCCGCCAACATAGAGTATGTACTAATTAACTGTACACATATACTTCTGAATTTCAGAACTTGCTATTTGTTTTTGGGCGTTGCATTCTTTCACAGTGCTTAAATTGCGTTAAATTAGCTTTTAGGTGAGAGCACTTAAATTAAGATAGGTTAGCTTTTAGGTTCGTTAAATATCGTGTATATATTGGCTGCATCCCGTGAGTCCATAGTGTAAACCGTTTCGCGTTTGTTAGCGCATGCACATGGCGCATGATTGGAAATTAGAAAACAAAATTCGCGTCACGTGTTGTAAAGAATCCTCATTTTAGAAAGAATTAAGCTTTATAAAAAATTTTAAAAATGCGTTTGCATTTTATTTTATTTTTGTTTTGATTGAATAAAGTTTCACGAAATTAGAAACCTCAAGTATAAATTTCCTTTAAGTTTGTCCGATTTGACATGGAATGACTTATTTACAATATGTAAAAATGAAGTCACCCAGATTACATTCATAATATTTTTTAGCAATGCCACAAGTTTGTCTATTTATGAAATGTATGATATTCTCTCCTAGTGTAGTGGAATTGCAACCGCTGGAAGGCAGAGTTACGTTACCCAATGATATGATAATAAAATTATGTAAATTTAATGTTTTCGAGTTTTAGTAGCGAAACATGTCTATGAATTCAAGTATAATACATGGAGGAACTGAAATAGAATAAAACATCATGTTCACAAAACTTACATTTAATAAACAGAAAACGGATTCGGGGATAAACCGACACAGCTAATTCCATATTTGATCTTCATAAATAGAGCCATGAAGTCTTAACCCAATCGCTTCAGATTTAAATGCTCCATGCATTTCCCCAGAAACCGGATTTAAGTTACCGTAAATTACATTGTATATTTTCAGACATTCAAAACAAACAAATGATAACGGTACTTGAGATCACAATAAGGGTGAAGGCAAAAACACATCCCTCTACTATTCATAAATGTTAACAAAAGATTACCCTGCCAAGGGATGTACAAAATATTGCAAAATATATAAAAGCAGAATTAAGCGAATTGAAGGCCATTTAACTGCCGGCGAGTCTACCTCGTCTTTCGAGGCGAATGGGTTAAGACTAGCATGTTTGTTGCGATGAAAGTGAAACGTGAAGAGTGTCAAACTACAAATGGAGCATAATGTGATACTAGTAAAATTCATGGTAAGTTTCCGTTGAGGTATTAGTTCACAGTAATGTAATTTCATAACAAGAAATAGATAACTCTCACGTACATTGGTAAAGGAACATTAAAATTGGGCAACACACTAAAAAAGCTCGATAAGAATATAAATATATCCTACAGAACTGATAACAAATTAAACAATTTAATAAACAACAACATTTAAGAAATAGATGGATTCAACAATAAAGGCATCTACAAATTAACATGTACAGACTGCAATAAATTCTACATTGGGAAAACTAACAGAAGCTTCAACATTAGATTCAAGGAACATTTCAGAGATTTCATTTATAATGGAGGAAAATCAAGTTACGCAAAACACGTAATTCAGGCTGGACACCATATGCATAACATCGATAACACCCTCACAATAGTACATAGAGAAAACATTCCAACGAGAATAAATATACTGGAGGAAATCGCAATCCTAAGAGAAATCAACAACAACCTGATTCTCAATGAATACACACCTAGTCCACACAATCCTCTGTACAAAATTCTCACAACCAAGTCAGTGCTTCAACAAGGGCCTAATGCATTCTGCTGATGATGGGACTAGTCCCGAAAGGCCTACAGAGTTTTAAAATAACTTAAGTTGAGGAGACGGACCTACAAGGTAACTATTTTATAGTTTTTAACCGTACATTATATTACTGGGAGCATAATGCATTATAAATTTATTTAAGAAGCAGTATTACATTATATTTTATTAGATTAGTAGAGATTGATGATTCCGTCATGGCCGGTTCCAAGCCCGGATGAGAAAGGAGGAGGGGGAAGAATAACAACCTCGTTTAAAAAAACCCGGATTCAGTTGGCTCCGACTGATTGTATCCTGTAAGGGCCCCTAGCCAGGATCACGGTGAAAACATCAATGGCAGAGACGGCGCAGGAGGAGTCCTTCAACACGGCGGATCTGGCGGAAGAGGCAACCCTATATCTAAGGGAAATAGAGAAACGCTGCCTTCCGGTGAAGAGGGAACTTCAAAGACTATGAGAGGAAAATCCAGACAGAAATTTTCTTGGTCCTCCAGGTTGGAGGTTTATGCTGTGGGCCAACTCTCTACACATTAGAAAAAAAAACACAAAATGCTATAAGACCAATCAGGTCAAAGCCGGAATATCTAATCATATCAATAACAAACGGAATGAAACAAGGGCGCAGTCCACCAAGTTTATTTAATATCTATGTAGAATTTATATTAATGAAATTGAAACAAAGCTGCAAAGGTATGGGTATCCCAACAGGCAACATATTTTTGCTGACATTATAATTTGCTGATGATCAACTGGTTTTAGCGTAAGGCAGATTTGATATGGAATTCATGATAAAAGTTTGAAAAACACATTATGGAATATGGGGTCTCACAGAAAATTTACAAAAAACAGAATATTTGGCAATAAATAGCAATGAAAGAGATAATTTAATATTGGCAGAAGGAATTCAAATAAAACAAGTGAAACAAACTAAATATTTGGGAACAATTGTGGATAACATTTGAGGTATAGGCAAAGAGAACATAAAGCATAGAAATTAATTGAGAAGAAAAATAATATCATCGTTAAATTCCATATGGTGGGATAAGCATATTTGGAAAGACACAAAAAAAATATATTGGTAAAACATTGGTGGAATCTGTTGCAATATATGGAAGTGAGGTACGGACAATCGATAAGTTCTACAAGAATAGACTAATAGCTCTAGAAATGGATTATTTACGCAGAAGTGCCAGAAAGTTAAAATTAGAACCTGTCACAAATAAGGAAATTAGAAACATAATGGATGCAGAAGAAAGCGTAATTGGAAGAATTGAAGAGAAGGAATTAAAGTGGTTAGGACATATTTAAAAAATGGAAAATGAGCGATGGCCGAAACAACTATATCAATGACCAGAAGGAAGAAAAGAGGGAGACCAAAGTTAACATGGAAGGAAATAATGAAGATAGTAATGCAAGCAAGAGGGCTAAGCATCGAAGATTCCCAAGATCGTAGGCTTTGGAGATTTGGCACGGGAAGACGGCAGCAGCTGTAAAAACCCGAAGATAGATAGAATAGATAGGTAGAGATTGGTTCGGATTTTAAGATCCTAACATAGCAGCCTTATTTTACATCTTTACTTAATGGAATGAATGAGAGGGAATATGGGACAAACTCGGGTAATTTTGTGACAATGATAATTTTATAGGCCTATTATTTCTTTCGTTAGTAAAGAAGTTGTACTGGCAAGAAAAACAAATTGTTTTTCTGTCTCGTAGATGGCAGAAAGTCTACTTTCTCGTTGTGTTTTCATATTTGTGATAACAGTGTTCCTTGGGTGTATTTTATGTTAACTTGTAGAGGAAGTGTTTTCATTCATGTTAGCAGCCGTATGATTTAATACTTGTCTGTGTTTGAAGAACATTTTTCAGTAGATATTCTTCGACACTAATGGCGAAGGAATACAATATCGAAAATGTGATCTGTGGTTCCATGAAAAGTGTCAAGGGTTGACTGTTTAGGCCTATACATGGGATTTCAAATGCTTGGATGTAACATGGAGAGTGATTAAAAAGTTTGTCACGTATTTACTCTAATACCATCACGAAATTACCAGAGTTCTTCAAACTTTCAGAAAAATTGATATACGTAGATTGTTACAAAAATAATGGCAACACTGTGTAGAAGCGAAACCGGACGGAGTTAATTGTTGTAACTTCTGTTACATGTTAATATATGCCTGACATATCTTAGAGTAAATGGACTCGTCCGTACATCTCAAAGCGCATGTGCTTTCGTGAGAGAAAGTCTCCTCGGAGTTGTCGCTCTAAGCTGTTATGTTTCGCCATGTTTACAAATCAGAAACAGCTATCTTGGTTGAAAAACCTGAGACCAGCACTGCGAAGGAAGCGCCCACATTTTTTTTTTTTTTTTTTGCAGGATAATGCACACGGCACACCTTGTGGCTGATCTGTATCTTAGCCGGGAATGGGAAATGCTTTTCCATCCACCACATTCACCGGACTCAAGCCCCTGTTATTATGTTTTGATACCTAAGATGAATGAACCACTTCGTGACACTGGATTCCAGCCTGTACCAGAGATTCAGCTGGCATTAAGGTGGCCCGTCAGAAAAATCAACAGAACGGGAGCTGCTACAGAGATACTACGACTTCCACATCGCTGGCAACGAGTTGTAGACAATTCTGGCTACTACAATGAAAACCTATAGAAGTTTCACAGATATACTAGTAGTAAATAAATAGTTGCCACTATTAAAGTTACAACCTAAATATAATTTATGTTTATATTGGTAATAAAATAAAATATATGTTCGACAATTCAGCATATATATATTTCATTCATATATCCTTAACGTTAATATTCCTAAGACTAACCACAAATGTTCATAATACACTGCTCAAAAAATTTAGGGGATATTGTAGAATAATCTATTAAGACTATGTTTTTAGGAACAGTATTAGATGCAATCACTTTCTATTACTCCAAAAGAATGTCAACAAGAGTTTGAAGTCATTACGTAACCTCTGTACCACACCAGATGTCAAAAAGATCCTGATTAGGAATATGGCAAACAGACAAAGCAACATTAACATGGGTGAAAATATTTCTTTAGTATGATGTATGGTCTCCTCGAACGGCCAGCACTGCCTCACACCTGTATGGCATTGATGCAATGAGGTTAGCAATGAGTTCTTGGGGGATATGTGGCCACTCTTCCATAAGAGCAATGTGCAGCTCTGGAACAGTTTGTGGGAGGTGCTGGTCTGCCTGCAATGCACCTGCCTAATGCATCCCACACATGCTCAATCGGATTTAAGTCCGGGGAGGAAGCTGGCCATTGCATACTCTCGATACCCTCCACTTCCAGCATGTCGTCCACCAAGCCAGCTCTGTGGGGTCGTGCATTATCGTCCATAAAAAGAAAAGAATCACCTATGGCATCAGCATAAGGCACGACAAAAGGTCGGAGAATCTCATCTCTATACTTTACCGCAGTCAACGTACCACCTTGGATAACGTAGAGGTCCGTACGTCCACCACTACTGACTCCTGCCTACACCATCAATCCACCGCCACCATATGGGGATCTTTCACATACAAAGCTGGATTGTTTCGTGTCCCTTTTTCTCTCCAGATGAATACTCGCCGACTATCACATTCCATGTTGAATCGCGACTCATCAGAAAAAGAACTGATCTCCATTCAGCATGCCTCCACCCACGATGTTCCTCTGCCCAGTTTCTGCGATCTCTACGGTGTTGTGGAGTTAACCTAGTACACACCATGGGCCTAAGGGCATAGAGACCACTTCCATGCAGTCGATTAGGGACAGTTTGAGTTGACACCCTGCGTCCTGTTGCTGTTTGAAGTGTATTTCGCAGTTGAGTTGCATTCTGCTGTCTATTCCGACGGGCTGTAACAAGAGGTAACGGTCATCCCTTGCTGTTGTTGCCATTGGTCGACCTTGTCCGGCTCTTTTGTGAACAGTATGTTCTTTGAAAATGATTCCAAAGACTGGAAATCACGCTTTGAGACACCCCAATGGCTTGTGCCACCTCTTGTTGTGTCTGTCCAGCTTCCATCCTTCCTATGGCCCTCCAAGCCATTGGTTCAGGTAAATCACGTTGTCGAGGCATCACTGTCCCTAAGGCAAGTCATTCACTAACTGAAAACTGGACTGGATTTAAAAACAGTAACAAAACATTCACCCCCACACCACCCTTTCACATCAACAGTACAGAAACTGCCCTCTGGTGTGGTATCGAGGTTACGTAACAACTTCAAACTCTTATTTACATTATCTTGGAGTAATGGAAAGTTATTGCATCTAATACTATTCCAAAAAACATAGTCTTAATAGGTTATTCTACAATATCCCCTAATTTTTTGAGCAGTGTATTAAGGTATAACAGTCTAAAATCTTAGTATCATGAAATTAGCCGAGTTTGGTATACTCTACAGTGATATGTGGTCTGATATGGTGTTTCTGGTTCGACACGCATGAAGCATTCATACACAATTCTCATACCGAACACAATTTATTTGTGCTGGGCCCAGCCTCCAGGAGGGCTATTAAAAAGTAACAATAATAATAATCACCATCAACCTGTTTTATGACAGCTGCCGCCGTCTTCCGCAAACCAAACGTCATTCCTCTCTGTCCATCAATTTATTAATCTTCCTCCAATCCTCTGATAATCATAGCTGCTTGCACACCTTCTATCCAGGTTTCTTTTTCTTCCTTATTTCCATTGGGATCCATTCCATAATAATTTTAGGCAATCTTTGCTATGGCATTCTTTTGACATGGCCATACCACTGTAATATTTTCTTTTCTATGTCTATGATGTCCGGCTCCTCTTGTACACCCATAATTTCCCATATTTCGTATCAATCCATTCTATATTTTCCAGCTGATCGTCTTAAAATATCCATTTCTGTACTTAAAATTATTTTCATTTCCCTGGTAGGAATTTGTCAAACTTCAGCACCATATGTTAAAATGCTCTGAACTATGGTTTGATATACTTTTAATTTTCTATTTGTTTGTAATACTTTGCTCTATCAAACAGAGTATAAAGCATTTATTACTTATTTTGTTTGAGCAATTATATTTTTAATTTCCACTGTGTGTATCACCTGACTGGTCTAATTTTGTTCCTAAATAAGTGCATTCAATACTAGGTTTTATTTCTTCTACATTGTTGAAATTTATATTTTCCCTTTCTTCTCCTGTACACAGATATTTAGTTTTCTCTATATTTATATAAAGTCCCCGTTGACCAGCCTCGTGGGTTAGTGGTCAGAGTTCCTGACTACATTTCATGAGGTCCCGGGTTTGATTCCCGGTCAAACCATGGGAATTTTTTCATTAAAGGGAATTATTCCTGTGGTTGCTCATGTTCTGGAATTTAGGTTAAGTTTAGGTTAAAAACTCTCCTGGCGCTTCATTGTCATGTATCACCCATCATATCATCGGGATAACGCAACTCCGCCTTCCAGGTGTCCCAACCTAAGAAATGCATTACAATTCCGCCAATACCAGAGGAGAAAGCCAGAAATGTCATAAAGACAACCTGGTGGCATTAGACAAAAAATAAAATAAATCCCCCTTTTTGATATTCTTCTTTTAGTTTTCTTGTCATATATTCTATATCATAACATGCATAATATAAAATTATATAAGACAATGTAATGACGATGAAATAATATGTCAATACACAATATACCAATATAGTACAAATTTTAAATCACAATACATTATATCTACATAACTCCGATTCTCGAGATAAACGATCTGTCCTCTTGGCGACATGTTCGAATTTAACATGAATATACATCAAAGTTCGTGTTTATCGGTGCTTTGGAATGTTCTATTACGTCATCTTCATAGAGCAGTTTATTGTTTCGCTTTTTTTTTCGATACAGAAGATGTCTGTGTGGAGTTATACCTTTCGGCTGAAACTAAGTTGTTGTGGAATGGAGTTTGTGATAGATGACGTCATTGTAGCTGATGCATTCTCGTTCATGACACAAGCGACTTGGAAATTTTTCATACATAAGATAAATATTCGCTTAGGGTAAAGATGCCTATTTTCGTGATGTCCCTAATTCCGTGATAAAATTTCACTTTGTTGTCACAGAATTAAAATAATGTTTTAAAAAATAGTTCCTGGGTTACTCCAAACATGACATAAGCGTTCTTCTTACTATATTATTTATTTTCCCGCCTTTTGAAAATCAATAAAAAGGCTCAAAAGCTAAAGTGAGTTGAAATTGGTCGAAGAAGTGGTTTTTTACATGCTTTATGTGAGATTGACCTGTATCTATGTAACGGAATCTTTCAACGCGAATTTCACCCACTTAAAATCACTGGATCGACTTGAAACTTTGTATACTTGTAAAGGACCAATGACAATATAATAATTTCATAAAGTTTTTTTTCCAAAATCCTGGCCAGAATCATCAGAAAATCAAAAAAAGTGTTTGTGTAATTATGTAACGGAATCTTTCAACATGATTTTCACCCACTTAAAATCATTGGATCGACTTGAAACTTTGTATACTTGCAAAGAACTAATGACAATACAATAATTTCATAAATGTTTCTAAAATCCTGGCCAGAATCAGCAGAAAATCAAAATAATAAAAACCGCTATAATAGGTTGCGGACTTATCAACTTCTTACTCAATCGTTTTAAGAGCTCGGTTGGTAGAGCGGTGGAATGTAGTGGTATATAATTTCGGTAATCCTAGGTCGCTGGTTCAAATCCGGCCCGGAGGATTTTTTTTAGTAGAGCACTACTTTTAGCTCATACTACAATAGTATCGAATTTAAAGATATTTACATTTTTATCTTATTCTGTAAAATATTAAAACTAAAAAAATAAATAATAGTTTAAAAAACTAAAACATCACGCTTTATTAGAAAACCGAACTAAATAAATAATAGTTTAAAAAAACTAAAACAACACGCTTTATTAGAAAACCAAACTAAAAAAAATAAATAATAGTTTAAAAAAACTAAAACAACACGCTTTATCAGAAAACCGAACTAAAAATGAAAAATAATTTTAATTTCCAACACACTTGGGATAAAATTAATGTGGTCAACAAAAAATAATCTTCAACACATTTAGAATAAAACTAGAGTTATCTACAAAAAAAATAATTTTACCATCAAAAGCGTGGGATGCTCTATATCAATTAATATACACTGCTCAAAAAAATTAGGGGATATTGTAGAATAACCTACTAAGACTATGTTTTTAGGAACAGTATTAGATGCAATCACTTTCTATTACTCCAAAAGAATGTAAACAAGAGTTTGAAGTTGTTACGTAACCTCTGTACCACACCAGATGTCTAAGAGATCCTGATTAGGAATATGGCAAACAAACAAAACAGCATTAACATGGGTGAAAACGTTTCTTTAGTATGGTGCATGGTCTCCTCGAACGGCCAGCACTGCCTCGCACCTGTGTGACATTGAAGCAATGAGGTTAGCAATGAGTTCTTGGGGGATACATGGCCACTCTTCCATAAGAGCAATGTGCAGCTCTGGAACAGTTGTGGGAGGTGCTGGTCTGCCTGCAATGCGCCCCACACATGCTCCATCGGATTTAAGTCCGGGGAGGAAGCTGGCCATTGCATACGCTCGATACCCTCCACTTCCAGCATGTCGTCCACTAAGCCAGCTCTGTGGGGTCGTGCATTTTGGTCCATAAAAAGAAAAGAATCACCTATGGCACCAGCATAAGGCACGACAAAAGGTCGGAGAATCTCATCTCTATACCTTACCGCAGTCAAAGTACCACCTTGGATGACGTAGAGGTCCGTACGTCCACCACTACTGACTTCTGCCCACACGATCAATCCACCGCCACCATATGGGAATCTTTCACGTACAAATGCTGGATTGTTTAGTGTCCCTTTTTCCCTCCAGATGAATACACGCCGACTATCACATTCCACGTTGAATCGCGACTCATCAGAAAAAAGAACTGATCCCATTCGGCATGCCTCCACCCACGATGTTCCTCCGCCCAGTTTCTGCGATCTCTACGGTGTTGTGGAGTTAACCTGGTACACACTATGGCCCTAGGGGAATAGAGACCACTTCCATGCAGTCGATTACGGACAGTTTGAGTTGACACCCTGCGTCCTGTTGCTGTTTGAAGTGTATTTCGCAGTTGAGTTGCATTCTGCTGTCTATTCCGACGGGCTGTTAACATGAGGTAACGGTCATCCCTTGCTGTTGTTGCCCATGATCGACCTTGTCCGGCTCTTCTGTGAACAGTATCTGTTCTTTGAAAACGATTCCAAAGCCTGGAAATCACGCTTTCAGACACCCCAATTGCTTGTGCCACCTCTTGTTGTGCCTGTCCAGCTTCCATCCTTCCTATGGTCCTCCAAGCCATTGGTTCGGGTAAATCACGTTGTCGAGGCATTACTGTCCCTAAGGCAAGTCATTTACTAACTGAAAACTGGACTGGATTTAAAAACAGCAACGAAACATTCACCTCCACACCACCCTTTCACATCAACAGTACAGACACTGCCCTCTGGTGTGGTACCAAGGTTACGTAACAACTTCAAACTCTTGTTTACATTATCTTGGAGTAATAGAAAGTGATTGCATCTAATACTATTCCAAAAAACATAGTCTTAGTAGATAATTCTACAATATCCCCTAATTTTTTTGAGCATTGTATTTTAGTAATAAACAGATATTGGTAAAAGTAAAGTCTGTAAGAAGAAATGTAAAAGCATCCCACGCTTTTGATGGTAAAATTATTATTTTTGTAAATAACTCTTGTTTTATTTTAAATGTGTTGGAGATTATTTTTTTGTTGACCACAGCAATTTTATCCCAAGCGTGTTGGAAATTAAAATTATTTTCATTTTTTAGTTCGGTTTTCTAATAAAGCGTGTTGTTTTAGTTCTTTAAAACTATTATTTATTTTTCTTTCTCGCGAGACTATCCTTGAATAAATGTTGTATAATCTGGGTGTCTTTTAACAGTAATATAGATTGTTCCAAAATTCAAACTACAACCTTCTAGGGTTAGTAGAGGGGACTGAGTAGACGATATTTTGAATTGGAACCCATGTCCGAAAACGTACCGTTTCTGTGCTACAGCCATTACAAAGTGTCGGATTTGCCGGTGTTGTTTTGCAACCGGATAGGCAGTACATGATGTCAGAAGAGTGTCATGTCAAATGTTAAGGTACAGAATTAAATTACGTTTGACTCATTTAAGAGGAAAGTCAAATTTATTCAGTAACATTACCAAAGTAACAAAAACACTTTCGTTGATCACAATACACTTGTGTCAACAGTGGAAAAACAAATTTGTTTCTGACTTCTGCACTTGATGTGCTCGGTACGAAACTGCTCACTACAACAGAGGCTCGATGTGACGACCATCAATGTCGTTGCACACATTGTACCGAGTAATCATGTCCCGGTACACTCGTTCCATCACACATGGTATCCTGTTAATCTCTTCTGCGACGACCACAACTCGTGCCACCAGTTCTTCCTCGGTCTCTACAGGGGTGTCGTACACCATACTCTTCATACGACCCCCACAAGAAATAGTCTAATGGCGTTAAATCCACCACGGTTTCTGACGGACATTCAATGGCAGAGTAAACGTCACGTGTAGTCAGGAGATCTTCTGACGTCATGTACTGCCTATCCGGTTGCAAAACAACACCGGTAAATCCGACACATTGTAATGTCTGTAGCGCGGAAACGGTACGTTTCCGGACGTGGGTTCCAATTCACAATATTGTGTACTCAGTCACCTCTACAAGCCCTAGAATTTTGTAATATGAATTTCCGAACACTCTGTATAACATTCCGATATTTATTTTAATATCAACTGAACCAACTGATACACGAGTCTTAATAATATAAACTTATTAATAACGGTACAGTAGCTTCCGCATTTACGATTTTTAAACATTTTTCTTGTGATATGACTTTATCTCTCATATATATCCGTGCAAATGTAGACAGTAAGAATAAAAGTTTTAAGAATATTAATAAGCTTTCATATTAGTTACATTACGTAAAAATAAGTTGTATTAAAATTACATATTTAACTTATTAACAAGGTTATTATAATTATTAATTAAGTCTGTATGTGGCTATTTAGGCATTTCATTGAAATCAGTTTCCTAAAATAATTTCATTATTCGTTAAATTACACTGCTATGCATGTGATTCTGAGGTTTTCTGCAAAATATGTCTAATTTACTAAATTTGATGTAAATTGAAGTAAAGTGATCCCACGACAGGCCTCAAGAGGCCCTTGGGGTAGTAGGAGGTTAAAGCTCCCACTTTTTCTGGACAATCGACACTTGATGTCAGCCGGGTTGTCAGCCCTGCGTGACGGCCGCCTTTAGCCCCAGAACAAGCGTCTGGTACTCATTTCCGTTAGAGGCTGAGTCGACCCTAGGGTCATGGTGCCGCCAGAGGGTTTGGATCAGTTTAAAAATTCTGACACCACCGGGACTCGAACCCTCGAACTTTCCGGCTTGTAGCGCAGTGCCTTAACCACTACGCTACGTGCTGATTCCAAAACTGTATTCCGTTCTTTTCTAACAAATGCCATTTTTTAAAATTATAAATTATATCTAAAATTTTAATGTAGTACTGTGCATAATATTATACATGGCGCTAAGAAATATTAAGAATTTCATTGCTGAATCTGAGCTTTTATGTTTTTTGACTACAACATTTCTATGCATGTCCACCGCTGTGGTCTGGAGGTAGCGTGCTGCCTTGTCACCCAGCAGGCCCGGGTTCGATCCCCGGTCGGGACAAGTTTCCTGGGTGAGGTTTTCTTCGGGGTTTTTCCTCACCTGTAAGATAAATGTCAGGAAACATTAAGGCCCAAACGGTCCCCGAACACCACCTGGCCATCATTATCATATTCGCCTAATTAGATTAAGTTTAGTTTAAGAATGCAATGACCAAAGATAAATAGTGAGTTCTGAAATTCTGAAGTATATGTGTACAGTTAATTAGTACATACTCTATGTTGACTGCACTGGAACATGTCTTTGTTGTTGTACAGAATATTCGTTAAAATCAAAATGGCTGCCACGTTTTCATGCTACGGATGTAGTTAAATATCATAGAAAAATATATTGAAATAATCGTTAAAAAATGTAAAAATCATTGTAAATAGTGAGAAATAATTTAAAAAACGAAACCCTAAGAATAAAATTTGACAGGAGTTTAACAAGGGATTAAAAAAGTCTTGTCACAGGTTTAAAGTTTAGCCTAATTTTGTTGTTTAGAGTTACTGATATCTTATCTCTACCTAGTCGACATATGCCACTCTTATAACAAACAGTCAAGGTCACAAGGTACTGAAATATTGACTAGCTTTGAGTGAGTAGATAGAAATAGAAGATATGAAGAGAAAACTGAAGAAATCAATACAAAGAAGAGAACTGTGGCTGATACGAAATCAAAGATTAAAAATAGGAAACCCAACGAAGATGCAGAAGACAAAGCAAACTCTCAGAAGAGAAGAAGAAGATAATAGGTTCTTTATAAAAACAATGATAATATGTATTTTGTTCACTCCTACAGTAATAATGGCCTAATTATCATTCTGTTTTAGGGAAGTAAGTTGAATTTACCAGAAAAGCCTTGGTATTCATTGACAAAGGCTCAACTTACTTCCCTAGGGAAGAAAAGTAATTGACTTAATTAACAATGTAAAAATGTTACTACTTAAAATTTCATTGATTAATAAAATACAATTTCATTGTATCACACATATTTCTCACTTTGATCTAATTGAAATGTATAGTGATTGAACAATTGTTACAATTATTAACATTAGCCACAACATTTGGTTGATTTTCATTAGTATTTTTCTTATTTATTTCAATATGTTTCTCTAATTTTGAGTAATACATTCTTAAATATTCTGTATACTTTTTCATGCATATTTTTCGACTTTTCTGGTAATAGACAGTGAACCGCAGCATTCGCCGCTTCCTCTACATCACAATTAATCATATCTGCAATTAATAGGTAGTCTGAAAATGTTATTTAAAATGTCTGCCACTAATTCAGATAACAATAAACAATTTCAGTTGTTTTTTCAACATTCCTTTGCTAATTAAACAATTGAACTCTTCAAACCAAGAAATACAAAATTATATACACAATTCGGGAAGTAAGTACATTACTATTCTCGAACTTATTTGCTAGTCCTCACTCAAACACGTCCTCGAGTGGTAATGTACTACTTACTTCCCTTATTGTGTAGGTAACTATATAATTGTTTGTAATGAATTTGGACCGCCGCGCCGCTGTGATCTGAATAGTGGTTACGTTGTCTTCTGGACGTAGCGGACTAGGGTATGGTTGGAACAAGTTTACCGGGAAAAGTTCTTTTTCGGTTTTTTCTCACCAAACAAAATAAGCAATAAATGATTTATACTATGTTTGGTGGGACAAAAATATTACAAAAAATATAAAATTAAAAATATATCAAACTATAGTTCAAAGCATTTTAACATATAGTGCTGAAGTTTGGCAAATTCCTACCAGGGAAATGAAAAGAATTTTAAGTACAGAAATTGATGTTTTAAGAAGATCGGCTGGAAAATTTAGAATAAATAGAATACAAAATAAAGAAATAAGGGAAATTATGAGTGCACAAGAGGAGCCGGACATTATAGAAAAAAATATTACAGAGGTATGGCCAAGTCAAAAGAATGCCATAGCAAAGATTGCCTAAAATTATTAAGGAATGGATCCCAATGGAAAGGTGGAAGAAAGAAAGACCAAAGAAAACCTGGATAGAAGGCGTGCAAGCGGCTATGATTATCAAAGGATTGGAGGAAGATGAATGGATGGACAGAGAAGAATGACGTTTGGTTTCCTCAAGATGGCGGCAAGCTGTCATGATTCCGGATGATGATGATGTAAAACAAATATCAGGAATCGTTAAGGTCTAAGTAGTCTTCGAAAATAATTTGGCTATCATAATCACCTTGTTAGTAAGAGTGAAATGAAGCGTCTTATCTTATATGTTTATGTTGTCTCTTCACGAGTAATATACATGTATTAATAATTATTGTTGACTCGAGTTTAATTTATTACACTACTAGCTAACACCCTGAGTGCGCCGCTACGCCTGAATAAATGAAAATTAATGATAATTTTTTCGATCGGTTTGTTAATGTTTCTGACACTAATTTTACTAAACATGAAATTGATTTGTTAAATAAGGGTTTTAAATTTAATTTTAATGTTGACAATAGTTATATTTTACTACAAAATTTAGGTGTGGAATGTGAATTGATTTTAAAAGATAATAATGCGTTATCTGAACTAGTTAATGTTGAGTCAGAAAAATATGCTCTCACAAAAACTATCAAGGATGGTAAGAAATCAATACAAAGGCATGTATTCTATAATCAGATAGCTAAAGATATAAAAAGAAAACTTTAAATGATTATATTGTTATTACACGAGCAGATAAAGGACAAACGTTAATAGCTTTAAATGAGGATGATTATATCTTTAAAACTGTAGATTTTCTAAATTCAGATAATTTTCAAATTATTGGCAAAGACCCAACAGAGAAATATCAAAAAGAAGTTATAAATATTTATAAAAATTGTATAATTTTAATAACTTTTTTGAATACTCTATAATACAAAT
Organism: Diploptera punctata; assembly: GCA_030220185.1. Taxonomy (NCBI): domain Eukaryota; kingdom Metazoa; phylum Arthropoda; class Insecta; order Blattodea; family Blaberidae; genus Diploptera; species Diploptera punctata. Next base: position 86,558 of record JASPKZ010001102.1, read on the forward strand.
GAATCCCCAACCACCCAAACTGTACTCCCTAGTTACATAACATAAGGAAAATTATTATAAATAATGCCACGAGTGATTTCCAAATTATCGATAAATTCACGACTCACGAAGTGAGTCGTGAATTTATCTAGAGAATTTGGAAATCAAGAGTGGCATTTCTTAGGACTATTTAACGAATAAAATTATGCTGTTTACTCAAAAATCATTATTTAACTGTAGTTATTTTAAAATATTTATATATTTAATGTAAACGGCGATGTTTGAAAACAAATGAGAAACGATAGGTACGCTTCATCTGCTTCTTTTGTTTATCACTGCAACCAGATCATACTATTTATTGCCAAACGAACGCAATATTGTAAGAATGCTCTCTAGTGGAGAAAAAATGAAACACATCAAACTGTATATTAATTCATTTCTGATGTCGTATGATGTAAATATGACAATTATATTTTTCTGGATTGTTACCTGGGAAAAAATACATTTAAGAAAGTGTAAACAGTGTTTCTTTTTTTTTTTTTTTTTGATGGTATAATCAATTGCTACAAATGTTTTTATATTAACTCCCGCATGCGGCACGTGTTGACATTCATGCACTATATATACAATCTGGTAGCCGTATTTCTCACAGGCTCTGTCACTGCAAAATAATGGTCAGACCTGTTCAGAATATTAAAAAGGAGGAGCTTTCTTTAATATGGTAATTATAACACTGATAAATATTTCGTGAGACATGTCTCTGATTGGTTGTAAAACAGAAATGATTGAAACGTGATTGGTCATTGACTCTCATTTGGGGCATGAGTTAATAGTCCTATTAAACCAGCAGTATCCTTCATACGTTCTCCATCATACAAAATGTCTAAAAACCTAATAAATATAATTTCATCTAATACTAACTTCAATCAGTTTAAAAACTCATTGAATTAATTGACGATATAAAGAACATTGATTTGCCTAATAACTTAATATTAGTTTCTTTTGATGTAAAGAATCAGTTTCCCAGTATACCTACTATTGATGTAATAGATATTATTAATATAATGTTACTAACTAATAAAGTGAATTGTTTTGTAGTTGAAGTATTACACACTCTTAAAACATGCTTACATCAAAATTATTTTGAATTTAATAACAAATTGTACATAGCTAAAGATGGTTTGATTATGGGTGATCCGTTGAGCCCTCTTTTGGCAGAGATTTTTATGGATGACTTATAACAAACCATTCATAAGAATGTATTAGCTATAAATGTTCTATTTTGATATCGTTATGTAGATGATGTCATAGCAGGCTTCATAGGAACTAAAAGACAATTGAATTCCTTTTTTAAATTTTATTAATAACATTCACAAAAGTATTAATTTCACAATGGAATTAGAAACAAATAATAGTATAAATTTCTCGGATTTATCAATAAAACACATTGATAATAAGTTTGAGTTTGGAATCTTTCACAAACCATCTCATACTGATACCACTATCCATAGTTCTTCTCTTCGCCCATATACTCATAAGTTGGCAGTCTTTAATAGTTACATTCTTAGACTTTTAAATATCCCTCTTTCACCCTTGGAATATAATAATGAATTGAATATTATTAAACAATTAGCTATTAATAATAACTACGACCCTAAAATTATGGAATATTTAATTAAGAAAAGTCATTACAAAAAAGCAATTAACAAAGTTTTTCCTTTACCCAAAGAATACATAAAGAAATATGTAATAATGTTATACATAGGCCCACTTTCAAATAAAATATCTAAACACTTTAAAAAATTTAACATTAATGTGGCATTTAAAACTAATAAAACTTTACAAAATATAATAAAAAACAATAAAACCAAAATAAAAAAATTAAAATTATCAGGTGTATATAAATTGAAATGTGGCACATGTGACAATGTCTATATAGGACAAACTGGTAGATCTTTTATCTCTCGGATAAAGGAATACATGAGAGCATATAACAGAAATTTAGAATATTCAAAATATGCTAACCACTTATTCCAATTTAATAATTGTTTCGATCCAAATTTTGAAATTTTACATGTTTGCGATAAGGGTAAGAAGTTGGACCTTTTGCAGGCTGTAGAAATAAATAAATTGAATAGTAGTAATAAACTGTTAAATTCTCAACTTGATTTGAATGAATCGCCTTTGTTAAATAAAAAAAAATAAATAAATCATTGTTGTATTGTTGCTTAGATCAGTTGATATGTACTATAAACTCAATTCATAATTTGTTAACATGTCTGAAGAAGGTACAGTGTACCGAAACAGCTGTCACTGAATTATATCTTAGTAAATATGAAAATCAAATAAAACTAAGTTTTATTTTTATTTAATTAATGAAAATTAATGAGTTTTTATGTTTAGTTGAATAAGTGAGATGATATATAGTTATAAATTTATGTCGTAATTATTTTTTATACCCCGTTGGTATCTCTACCTTATCGTGGTGGAGTGGCTTGCGTGTTTATATGACCCCGAGAGCTATGCCGGTGGTAGCATTGTTGCCGAAAGGGTTACCCATGCCGGACTGGACGAAGGCGATAAGCCAGACGAAAAAGTACCTTGGTCGAAAGAGTGGCAATCTTTCACCGTAAAAATACAACCTTCAAGAAACGAAGGCATGGGTTCCACTGGGGTAAAATTTTCCGGTGGTAAAATAGTTCCCCATTCGGTTCTCCGGGCGGGGACTACTTCAGGGAATCGATGCCAAAGATTCCTTAGGAAAATTTTTGGACCAAAGAGACATGAACAGACAAGTGGATGGAGAAGATTACATAACAGACAACAAGGTCATTATAGGAAGCCAGATATATAATAAAAACAGTTGTCTCGTAGACTGCGATGGGAAGCACATGTGGCACGAATGGAGAAAGAAAGACGTACATAGAAGCTTCTTGTAGGAAAACCAGAGGGAAACGCCCAGTTGGTAGACCAAGAATGAGGTGGAAGGATTTCATTAACAAAGATTTGAGGTAATTAGATTATACTGTACAAGGAATGATTGGAAAACATTAGCTCAAGATAGGGATATATATATATATATATATATATATATATATATATATATATATATGAAAAGCGTATGTCTACGCGGCCATAAACCTAAGGGTTCTATAGTTTCAATGAGTTAGCCTGTGCTGATTATCAGGCGTTGTCTGGGAATCTACATATCTCGATCTTTTTGGCATAAATGAATAAAGATGAAAATTAATGTATTCTAATATTTAGGTAAAAAGAAAAATTTATATCGTAATTATTTTTAGATATCCCGTGCTGATTAACCTGACGTTGCTCGGGAATCTACTCATTCCGATCTTCTTCTTGGCAAAATGAGCTAAAAGACGAAAAGTAATGTGTTTTATGTTTAGTTGAATAAGTCAAAGGAAAATAATTATAAATTTACATCGTAATTATCTTAAGATAACCATTGCTGATTACCTGGCGTTGCCCGGGAATCTACTTATCCCGATCTTCTTAGCATAAATAAGCTGAAAGAGAAAATTCGTTATTGTGAGTTATCCGTAAAAGAATACCCGCCATGTGCTGCTATGCTTGCACAGGAATCTACGTACTTGTTCCGGTCTTCTTGACATCAATGAAAGACAAAAATGGTTATCCTGAGTTATCCGTAAAAGATAAACATATGCTATCGCGGACTTTTTTTAGAACTTTTTGAGATATTCAATTCTGTGTACATTAATGTTGTGAATTTGTTATGGTTTTAGGCAGTATAAGCCATTTAAGCGTCCAAAAAGCTATTTCCTTTTCACTTTTTCACTACAATGTGTGATTTTTAAGGGTGAAGGGGTTGAGTATTACAACTCTCTTACAGCCTATAACCTTCAAGGGAAATTCCTGAACATTTGCAAAAGGCCCCATCACAATCGGATTAACGGTATGGTAGCGCATAAAATACAAACAAACAAACATTCATTCATTTTTATATATTAGATTATTATTTAATACGTTTGTTAAATATTATTCACTGAGAGTAGTTAACAATAATAATTACAACAAGAACTAATCGTTATCTGAGTCAAAAAATAATTTATTAAATCAACGTTTCAATCTCCTTGTGTGGGATCATGTGAAACAATATGATTCCTTGTTAAAATATTTTTACACGCTTTATATTAGCTTGACCTGTATCTATCTATCTATGTAACGGAATCTTTCAACGCGATTTTCACCCACTTAAAATCATTGGATCGACTTGAAACTTTGTATACTTCTAAAGGCCCGTGACAATACAATAATTTCATATTTTGTTTCTAAAATCATGGCCAGAATCATCAGAAAATCAAAAAAAGTGTCTTTGTATCTATGTAACGGAATTTTTGAACACGATTTTCACCCACTTAGAAACATTGGACCGACTTGAAACTTTGTGTACTTGTAAAGAACCCGTGACAATTCAAAAATTTCACATTTTGTTTCTAAAATCGTGGCCAGAATTATCAGGAAAAAAATGAAAACTGGTATAATAGGTTGCGGACTTGTCGACATTTTAGCTAATCGTTGTAAGAGCTCAGTTAGTAGAGCGGTGAACTCTAGTGGTATATAATTTCAGTAATCCATAGGTAGCTGGATCAAATCCGGCTGGGAGGTTTTTTTTAGAAGAGTATTACTTCTAGCTCATACTACAATAGTATCGAATTTAAAGATATTTACATTTTTATCTTATTCTGTAAAATTTAAAACTAAAAAATAAAAAATAAATAATAGTTTTAAAAAACTAAAACAACACGTTTTATTAGAAAACCGAACTTAAAAAATGGAAAATAATTTTAATTTCCAACACGCTTGGGATAAATAATTTTACCATCAAAAGCGTGGGGTCCTTTTTATGATTTTTACATTTTCTTCTTAGAGACTTTACTTTTACCAATATCTGTTTATTATCAAATATATTAATTGATAAAAAGCACCCCACGCTTTTGATGATAAAATTATTTATCCCAAGCGTGTTGGAAATTAAAATTATTTTTCATTTTTTAAGTTCGGTTTTCTAATAAAGCGTGTTGTTTTAGTTTTTTAAAACTATTATTTATTTTTTATTTTTTTAATCATGAATTTGTATTTTAAATTTGTTCAGTTAAAAAAAATTGTCTTGGTGATGGGAACTATGTATTATAAACAACCATATCTTGAAAATGATCTCTCAGAAGGAGATTGAAACTTTGACTTAAACTAATTTTTTGACTGAGACAACAATTGGTTCTTGTTGCAAATATTATTATTAAATTATTGTTATATTTATGATGTTTAGCGTATAAAAATATAATTACATTGATCTACATTGCAATTTCGTTTATGTGTTTTCGAATATCTATTCGATAAAAGAAACTAAAATAAAAATGTTTCTTACTCCATTTATGTGAATACTGTCAACTGTTTCTATTGTTATTTAGAACGAATATTGTCATTTCCTTTTGCATTTTATCATTCTTGCCAACTCTATCAAAAACGTGACATCTATAAAAGAGCACGGTACAGATGGAAATTGGCATGGAATAGAGTTGGCTGGAAGAAGGAAGACACGGATCGATGCCTGCAGCCCGGCACAAGATGGTATCCAGTACGTCATCCCAATCCATAGTGTACATCTCATTCCAATAGAAACTCCCTGACAATCTATACATTTATTGTCCAAAGTAATTATTGACATTCAGAATAAATGAATAAGTGCGAATGAAGAATAAATGTTTTCATAGATTACACTTTTCAGAAAAAAATTAAGTAGCGTAAATTAAGTAGCGTAAATTAAGAAGCGTAAATTAAGTAGCGTAAATTAAGTAGCGTAAATTAAGTAGCGTAAATTAAGTAGCGTAAATTAAGTAGCGTAAATTAAGAAGCGTAAATTAAGTAGCGTAAATTAAGTAGCGTAAATTAAGTAGCGTAAATTAAGTAGCGTAAATTAAGAAGCTTAAATTAAGTAGCGTAAATAGTAGCGTAAATTAAGTAGCGTAAAGCTAATCATTTCATTAAAAACCTCTGTTGTAAGTAACCATAAAACAATATTTCATTAACATTAATATTTATTTCTATTCTATAGTTTTCTGCCCTAGGGCGGTCTTTCACTGCAATCATAACATTTTCATGCTATGCTTTGCAGCTTTACTAGGGAATTAGGTTATGTGTGGTACTATGATGATGATTTATTTCTATTCTATAGTTTTCTGCCCTAGGGCGGTCTTCACTGCAATCATAACATTTTCATGCTATGCTTTGCAGCTTTACTAGGGAATTAGGTTAGGTGTGGTACTATGATGATGATTTATTTCTATTCTATAGTTTTCTGCCCTAGGGCGGTCTTTCACTGCAATCATAACATTTTCATGCTATGCTTTGCAGCTTTACTAGGGAATTAGGTTAGGTGTGGTACTATGATGATGATTTATTTCTATTCTATAGTTTTCTGCCCTAGGGCGATCTTTCACTGCAATCATAACATTTTCATGCTATGCTTTGCAGCTTTACTAGGGAATTAGGTTAGGTGTGATAGCTTCCCGTTGCTTTCCAAACCGGTGAAGGATGATAATGATGACCAGATGATGTTCGGGAACGTTTTGGGCCTTAAAGCTACCTGACATTTGTCTTACAGGTGAGGAAAAGTCCAAGAAACGTGTCCCGACCGGGGATTGAATCCGGGCCCGCTGCGCAACAAAGCGCGCTACTTCGAAACCACAGCGGTGGACTTCAATAATATAAATAATAATTTAAAATTCTGAAATTAAAATTGCTAAAATGTTGAATTTTTACTTCTTACCCACAATCTTTCAAATATAATTTTCAACTCCAATCTTAAATATGTACTCTACCAGCTCGTTTTCGACGTTCGTCTTAAAAAATAAAACTAAATATACAAAATCAAGTATTAAACAGACTTCAAGGGATTTTAAGTAATTACAGATTGCTACTATGAATGGGACAAGAGCATTTTTTATGCAGGGAATGATTGAAAAACGTTGGCTTAGGATATGAATGTATGGAGAGCTTATGTCCGCGTGGCCATGAACCTATGGTTTCGATAGTTTCAGTGAGAATCATATATTCAGAATGTCGCCAGTGGCTTTCCCTATAGGTCATGATATACTACCGAGATACGACGGCAGATTCCGCAATAAAAAAAAAAAATGTTAGCAGTATGAGATGAAATTTAAGATGTAAGCCTAATGGAAAATAATAATAGATTAGGATTGGAATATGTGGTCCGTTATAAAAGTTACATAAGATGATTTGCATTACAATAGCCTAAATAATACATTTTTTTCACAATATTGAATTACATGAAGACGTGGCAGCCATATTATTTGTAACGAAAATTCTGTGTTCCAGTGCAGCCAACATAGAGTCTGTACTAATTAACTTACACTAAATAAAATCAGTGTGCATTCTTTCATAGGTTAGAGTACTTAAATTGCATTAGGTTAGTTTTTAGATTCGTTGACAACGCGAATTCAAATATCTTGTATATATTGGCTACATCCCGTGATTCCATAGTGTAAACCGCGTCGCGTCTGTTGGCATGCGCATAGTGTATGACTGGAACTTACAATTTTTTTTTTCGCGTAACATATTGTAAAGTAATTCCTTCAAAATGTAATGGTGGCTAATTTAACGAGATAATCTAACTTAATTAACGTAGCTATGTTAGCAATGCAGTGGTCTAAATGTTACATTTTTTATTAGGAATATTCCACAAAACAGTGTTTCTCCTTCAACCCAAAGTGATTGTTGTCTAAAGCATCTTCTTCCCTCAAATATCTAGCTTCCATAACTTCTCCTCACTCCATCTATCCAACGTTCTCTATGTCTACCTTATTCACTTCTTCCATAGCTTTCCAATCAAGAATCTTCTTCGGTAATCTCTCTTCTTACATTCTTATGAGGTGCCCATTGCATTTAAAACGTTTTTCTTCTATTTTTTTTTCAACTTGTATTACTAATATAATATATTTAAAAAACATGTGACTTAACGCTGTACTACCGAGGTATGTCGATAGATGTCGCAATAGAAGAGAATGTTGTCAGTACGAAATAGAATTGAAGATGTGGTCCTAATGAAAAATAATAATGGATTAGAATCGTAATATAAGGTCAGTTGTAAAATCTATATTAAAATGATTTGCATTACAACAGCCTAAAGAATTATTTCGATATCCAATTGCGCATAGCAAATATCTTTGTCATTGTGAACACGTCCTTCAGTAGTGTATATTGGTAGTCGGTAGATGATTGGAAATCAACTGTTCGATTGATTTCTAGTTTAATCAAATCGTGAAGTTAAATGTTCACTTTATATTGATTTCTATTAAACGTCCGCAATCAGTCAACCTGCATTTCATTAAAAATAGAAGACTGATATCTTCGGAAAGTTGTGACATATAACTAGCATTAAATAATTAAGATTATTTCCCGGTTAGGTAAGTGTATTTTTTTTTTTTTTTGCGCGATAGTGAGTTTTGTCGTACTTTACCAGCAATGGCGACCATGATTGAAAGTCCAACTTCCTACATTGGGGGTTGCCAACCTAAATAACTATACTGTAATATTACATATTACAACCCACGTGCGGAAAGTAAAACCACTGTTCTTTATGTATATACAAAAATATATCCAAAAGATAGTGTCAATGTGCATTATATGAAAGAAATCACTGCATTTTAAATGGACTGAACTTTATTTGAAACAATATTGAAAGTTGACTTAACAAAAATCTACTGAAAATTTTCGACTCTTTAGCTTTACGTCCAATATTCTTCTTTTGAGGAAGCTAACTAGTGTAATAAAATCTCAATATTGGTACCTTCTTTTAAATTTATCATCGTCATCAGCATTGAATATTCTGGCCACAAACTCGGTGGAAACTCTAATGTTTCACTCCTAAGCACGAAACAAGCAACCATACTTTTTTCACTTACACTACAATTCTTCTCCTCCAGCCATTTTCTGAATGAAATATATGTTTTTTCATATCTTAATTTAGATTTCTCTGGCACTAAAGCAGCACACCCAACTTCCACGCTTCTTCAATTTCGTCGTTTTGATTACAATCATTCAAACTTGCAGCCATTTTATGAGAGATTGATATCAAGGACTGTTGTAATCTCAACAATTATTTTCGGCATTTAGCATTATACATTAGCCAGACTGCTAACGTCAGTCAATTGTTTATAATAAATGCAAATATTTCCAACAAAGATATTATTTTACTATTATTTATTATTTTAAAAACACCATCGCGCAAAAGATAATGTACAACGCACGTTTATGAAGTGTTTTACAGAATCTCGGAAATTAAAAACCTCGCTATTGCTCGGTTTTTAAACATTTTCCTCCATTCTGTAAATACCACTTCCCAACCTCGTATTGTAATATACTATTTGTGTATACGATACACAGCGGGGGAGTAAAAATAATAAGTTAAACAAAAATACAAAAAAATAAATTAAAAGAAGAAAAACTAAATAAAAACAAAGGTAAACAAAAAATACAAAAAAAGAGCGGTATAAACAAATACGATCCAGAAAACAAACCAATCCATAAATATTGATAAAAGAAAAATTGGATTTAAAGTGGATGTCCATTTTTTTTTTTTTTTACTTTAACATAAGTTAACACTGGAAAAAATCAAGTCCAATAGGAAAAAAAAATTAATAAGGAAATTTATATGAAAATTTTAATGTATACAGACGATCTGCTAATTATACAGAAGGATGATTTACAAACAGCCATTTATATGTTGAATCAATTAGGACTCTATTATAATCTAAAAGTCTCAACTTTAAAAACTCAAATTATGGCTTTTCAGGGCAAACTGCCAGTCAGAGCAAAAATAGTAATGAATAATGAAATAATAGATTTAATCTAACATTTATCTTCAATTATATTTATTAATGTTTTAGCTAAATATTAATTACTAAAATAAATACACACAGTGCAAATATAGTATGCAATACTCATGTGGTTAACACATAACAGAATCTCGGATATTTAAAAAAAAACTCGACACAAGCGCCTCGTTGTTTTAAACTTTTCCTCGATCCGTATCAAGTGTTTACCACACTCGTATCACACTATACTATTCTTCATTAATAAAGATATATTACGCGGCATCGTTTTGTTACGTGATCTTCATTACCCGTTGATTAATAACGGAAACAAGAGCATGACTAATAACCTTCCACTTGTTCCATAGATATTTTGAACTCACGAGTTTTTTTTAATACTCTACGAGTGTACAGCCTTTGAAAAAATTGTTGGCGCAACTCTTGATGGTGGAAAGTTGAAATTTTGAAGAGCGATTCACACCAGTAAGTTGTTACGTATGCTGTCTTCTTCAAATCCGGCGGCGCAAGCCTTTCTTCATGCAGTATTCGTATCGTTCATATCAATGAAACAGTTGGTAAGATGCGACGACGCAGACCCAGGTTCGATACTGGTCAGGAAGATTTTTTTAAAATAATGTCGTTAATTTTCATAAGGTCTACACATTACTAGGCTTCGTTAAATAAATTGGCGTATAAATTAAATGAAATAGCAAATAAATTCAATATGACAATCTCTGAAAGTAAATCGAAAGTAATGGCATTCAACGAGAAAGACCACATGAGGTGTAAAGTCAGCATTAATAACAGTACAATGCAACAAGTGAACAATTTCAATTATTTAGGATGCAGTGTATCATACTGCCAGGAAGAAGATATTAATATTAAATTAAATAAGTTTTATAGAATTGTGGCGCTATAAAACGGGCACTGAAAAATAAAACTTTGAGGAGTACACAATTAAAACTTCACAAAATTATGGCGGTACCTGTCAACATATGCAAGTGAGAACTGGACTCTTAACCGTTCACACATAAGAAAAATAGAAACTGCAGAAACTCATATGTTCTCAAGATCAGTAGCAGATGTGACAATTTCGGACAGAAAAAAATAAAGATATTAGAAAATACTTAAATATTTTTAATTTAACAAATAGAATTGACAATATGAGAAACAACTGGTATTGCCATGTTAAAAGAATGCCTACAGATAGAATCCCTCAGCTGTTATTAAAGTGCACACCAATAGGACATAGCAGTTTTGTGCGTCCATTTACTAGATGGGAAGATTCATTAAATCCCACTTCATGTGAAAACAGGTCAAAAGGCCTAATTTCATTAAGTAGAAGAAAAAGGGCATATATATATATATATAAAATGAATAACGATTATAACTTACGGCATAAGAAGATTATTTATTTCCACCGACACAAAATGCAATCAAGTTCCAGAAAAAGTAAGTTAGTCTTATACTTCGAAAATATAAATAAATGCAAGAATGTAATATTGGAAACATTTTAACTTCTTCTTCATCCTAATAAGGTGCTACAGCTTCAATTTGAGAACGCTTTTGTCTTCTCAACGAGTTCTTTCCACGCTTCTCTATCCTTGACTCATTTGTTCCAATTTTTTTTATCTTTATAAATTTTATATAATTTACATCATCATCATCTTCCCATCTTTTTTTTTGGGTCGTTCAATGTATTTTCTTCTCCTTCTTCTTCTTCCGTTCATGTCTATTTCGGTCTCAGTCCAACGTTTGAAGGATCTGCCCAATGATCCCTTGCCTGGTGGCTGGTAATTTAAGATCTGACGTGGTATTCTTGTTCTGCTCATTCTTCTTACGTGAGATTTCCAGTTGTTTCTGTATTTTTGGACATATCCCATGATTGATTCTGTTTGTAATTCTTTGAGAATCTCAGAATTCCTTTTATGGTCTGTTCTTGAGTAACCTGCAATACGTCTCACAAATTTAATTTCTGCCGCCGTTAGGTTCATCTACACTGCGAATTGTCCATGCCTCACTGCCGTAATATAATATGGGTCTGGCCAGTGTTTTATAAATTCTAGTTCGTGTGTGTTGCTGTATTGTGTTTGGCTTGAAAATATTATTTATAATTCCTGTTACTATGTTAAATTTTGTAATTTTTTGATTACAATATTTTTCCTCTTCGTATGTAACTTGGTATCCGAGGTAGTTAAATGTGTTAGTTTGTTCTAATATTTTATTTTAATAATAATTTTACTGCGAACTGGTTCTTTTCCTAGGAAAGTCATGACTTTAGAATTTTTTGTTGAGATTTCCATGTTGTAGTTCATTGCAATTTGGTGAAAGGAGTGGACTGAACGTTGTAGGTCATCTCATGAATTCGCTATAATTCGTTCAATATATTTAGGGATTAATGGCTTCCATTTTACATCTTGTTTACCATCCTTTCATCATCAATTCTATATATGTGTCCAATCCAGCTTAATCTTTGTGCTTTAATGAAGTTTATAAATATCTCTGTTATTTGATAATTCTATTTATTTTTTATTTATTCGAAATCTCCATTATCTGTCCTGATTCCTTATTGCTCCAAAGATATGTTTTATTAATTTCCTTTTATTTTAACTCGATGCGCAAAAATTATAGAATAGCAGCTTTAATTATACAGGATAATTCAAAAGGTTGCGCCCAAATTTCAGTGACCAGTGTTGACCTATGGTAGTGAAGCATGGACACTGAAAAGACAACATGAAAGCAGCATAACGGCTTGTGAAATGAGATTCATGCGCAGAACAGCGGGTTACACCAGATGGGATCAGAAAAGAAACACCGATATCTTAAAAGAATTGAAGACTACGCCAATTTTGGAATATATTAAACAGTACCAACTAAATTGGAAACACCATCTTGAAACAATCAGTTCAAATCGGATCCTCAAAGCTGTTTGTAATTATATACCAAGAGGACGAAGATCTCTGGGCCGTCCTATGAAACGCTGGAGGGAAAATTTTCTAATACTTGGAAGGAAGAAGAAGAAGACAAATTTCGGGAGATTGTAATGGGATCGAAATACAACAACTTTTGATTAGTAACTTATAATCCCAGAGGAACAATAGATGTTGACCGACCACATAGAAGATGGACTCCACTTTTAACTTCGCCGGAACAGGCTGCATAGCCTAAACCTTGTAGTAGAAGAAGAGGAGAACTTATGGTCTGGAAAGTAATCCTGGGTCAGTACAAGCCTGGGAATGCCACGAACTACAATGCGAATCTAAGCTTACTTTTCAGAGAGACACTGCGTTCGATACACAACTGTATAAATTTATTAAGATGTTCGTCTGTTGTCATACCGTTTAGTGCAGAACAGTACTTGTGTAATCTTCTGTTCACATCTGATAGTCATTCGTTCGCTCTGCAGGTTGTTTTCATTTCAGTACGGTATCTGCAGTGTATTGTAGAGGTCAACTATAGCATTATTTGAAGATCTGTGATTTTTGTGAAATGGAATACACGTTGTCAGAACTTCGAGACATGAATTTCAGGTATGGTAAAGCGAATGGTAATGCATGTGAAGCTCAAGGCCTGTATAGCGCACAACATCCGTACAGATATCAACCACATCCTCGAACATTTCTAAACGTTGACCACCAACTCGGGAGACAGGTTCCTTGTGTTCTTGGCATCATATAGGCCGGCCACGTACGGTTCGAACAATCGCCATGTAAGAGGAAGTTCTTACTCACTTGGAAGAACATGTCTGTATTCAATGTGGTGGTAGACATTTTGAACACCTAGTGTTGTAAAACCAAATTGGAGAATAAATAAACATTTGCTTAAGTGTGTGCACAAATTTTTTGTTTGTCAATCCAGACATTCCAGGGCTTGCACTTTCCCAGGATTACTTTCCAGACCATAAGTTATTAATCAAAAGTTGTTGTATTTCGACCCCCTCTATAAGCTCCTGAAACGTGTGCGCAACCATATGAATCACCCTGTATACCTTAACCTTTTTCCCTAAAAAAAAAAACTTCAATTTTATTTCGTAACGCAACATTCCTTTCTCCAAGGAATTGTACTATGAACAATTTCCAGCAGCAATTTGTAAATAAATGTTTACCCAGTAAAGGTCAAGTCATTGGGTGGTATAATATTGTTTTCCTCGTCCTGAGCCAAAAAAATCATATCCTAGAATATTTTAAGCGTTCATAACTTCCGTTTCACGAGCTCAAAACACCCAAAGTTAATTGTAAATTGTGATTCGGCGTTTAAACCTCATAGTAAGTTTTAGGGAAGAGCAAATAAATGTTTTACATTTTTGTTTGTGTACCAACTAAATCAAATTACATTTATATGGTTCTGGCTATTGCCCGGCTTGCGATGCTACAGCTAAACAAATTAAACGTGTTTTTATGTTTTGTTAAATAAGTAAAAAGAAAAATAATTATAAATTGATATCGTGATTATTTTTAGATTCTTCGTGTTGAATATCCGGCGTTGCCCGGATATCTACTTATCCCGATCTTCTTGACATCAATGAGCTGAAAGGCGAAAATGGTTATTGTGAGTTATCCGTAAAAGATAGAGATGTGCTGTCGCAGACTTTTTTGTACAATTTTTTTTACATATTCAATTCAGTGTAGCCTATATTAATTTCGTGTATTTATTATGGTGTAGGCACCGGATGCCATTTAAGCAACCACAAAATTACCTCTTTAGTGCACTGTTGCACTTTTTTTGTTAGCTACAGTACGTACAGTAATGTATTACGTTATTTGTCCCAGAAAAATTATCTAAATGAAGGTGATAACCCCATTCAAATCGGTCAAATAGTTTTTGAGTCCGTGAAGGTCAGACAGACAGACAGACCAGACTCACAGACTTCATTTTATATATACACTAGCTAAAATCCGGCGTGCGTTCCTAAGCCTAAATAAATGAAATACTAAAGGTTAATTAAAATGTATGGAACACACTGAGATGAATCAAACATGGCGGTTGTTAGTAAGTTTTTAATTTCGAATTTCAGGTAAAGCTCCACTTCTAATTGTAGGATTCCGCTCATTTTTGGATAATACCTACCTCGTTTTATTTTCGTATGATATACTGATTTCGTTGTGATATATCGAAAATTGTGACCGCTAGAACGATTTTTTAAATGTTCACTTCATGTGAACTCATACACCTATTTTTTAGACGATCCAATTGTGAATCTAAAACATGCAGGCACCCACTAAAACACACACAAAATTCATCAAAATGGGTCAAATCGTTTAGGTAGTTTTTAATTCCGGGTTTCAAGTAAACCTCCACTTTAATTGTCGGATTCGCTCATTTTTCAATAATATCTACCTCGGTGTATTTTAACACGATATACTGAGACCCGTTGTGAAACATCGAAAAATGTGACCGCTAGAGCGATTTTTAAATTTTCACTTCAGGTGAACTCCTACATTTAGTGGTTTTAGAGGGTCCAATTGTGATATAAAACATCCAGGGCCTCAATCAGACAAACACAAAATATTTTAATCATAATCGGTCCAGTCGTTTAGGCAGTTTTTAATTTCGGGTTTCAAGTAAACCTTCACTTTTAATTGTCGGATTTCGCTCATTTTTTGGACAATACCTACCTCGGTTTATTTTAATATGATATACTGAGTTTCATTGTGAAACATCGAAAAAATGTGACCGCTACAGCGATTTTTAAATTTTCACTTGAGATGAAATCCTACGCTTAATGGTTTTAGCGGGTCCAATTATGAATATAAACCATCAAGGGACTCAATATAAAAAATAATAATAATAATAATAATAATAATAATAATAATAATAATAATAATAATAATAATAATAAATGCTTTATTTTAGCTGGCAGAGTTAAGGCCATAAGGCCTTCTCTTCCACTCAACAAGCTAATAGTAGAATTATACAAAAATTACATACTTATTAAAATTTTAAGATATTATTAAAATACAGACTAAACAAAATACAATGATGATGTGATCTTTATACTAACGAATACTAACAAAAACATGGAATATAATAAAATTAAAATAATATAAAATAAAGTAAGTAGCTTCCTAGATGATTATTTATAGAGTGTTGTATATAGTTGTTATGCAGTTAATGTTTTCATTCTGTGGAACTTAAGATTTCAGTTAATTTGTATTTAAATATGATAGCGATTGACTGTCCCTGATGACTCTGAAGTGATTTCCATGCTCTAGTCATAGATATTGTGTAATATTCAGAGTATAGACATGTCCTGTGCTGTGGTATCAAAAGTAAAGAAGAGTTGTGATCTTCTTCCTAAATTGTGACAAGCCGATACATTTTGAAAAGGCGTTGTTAAATAACTTGGTAAATATGTGTGCAGGATCTGAATAGTAAGGTATGTGAGTGTAAAGTTTTTTCTGTGATTTAGGCGTAGCCATGATAAGGCCTGAAATGCAAGAGGCACGTAATCTAACGACAGAGATTGAATATAAATCGAATGCACGCATTATGAGCACGCTGTAGTCTGTCAGATAGATCAGTTGTCAGATTAGTCAGTAATATGTCGCAGTAGTCGAAGTGTGGCATTATAAGAGTCTGTACAAATATTTGTTTTAATTTTGTAGGAAGTAAGTTTTTAAAACTATTTAGGGAGTGAAGAATTGAGAACACTTCCTTGGCAGGTATTATTCACCTGGATTTTCCAGTCTAGGTGTTGATCCATGTACATACTCAGATTTGTTACTATTGAGCTGTAGGCACACACACACACACACACACACACACATATTAATCAAAATCGATCCAGTCGTTTAGGAGGAGTTCAGTGACAAACACACGTACAGAAGAATTATATATATATATATATATATATATATATATATATATATATATATATGTACCGTATTTTTCAGTGTCTACTTAGGATCGGTGGATATCTATAAAAATATTTTCACGAGAACTGCTTTAATAGTTCATTCACTCGCAATTCCGTAATACGTTGTTTAAATTTCGTTTTTGCGCGAAAGTGCGTTTTGTCGTGCTTACATCAATGGCGACCATGATTGAAAGTTCAACATCCTACATTTCGGCGTTGCTAACCTAAATAACTACAATAAAATAACTATAATGTAATATTACGTATTACAAAACGCGTGTGGCAAGCAAAACCACTGCCCTCTATGTATACTACATACAATGTATATACAAAAAATATCCAAAAGGTAGTGTTAATATACATCATCATAGTACATTCACGAATTTAGGCCATTTGTTGACCTGTTTCGGCCTCAAGAGAAACACCATCCAGAAGTCTTTTGAGTGGACGTCCTGGTCTTCTTCTTCCTGCAGGTTGATATCTTAACATTTGTTTGGGTATTCTGTGATCTTCCATTCGATGAACATGTTGCATCCATCTTGACTTATAATCAGAAATTTTGTTTTCTAAAGATTCCATGTATAATTCTTCTAAGATGTCTTCATTTTTTTTTGTGATCTAGTAGTGTGTATCCTGCAGTCCTCCGAAGATATCTCATTTCAGCAGATCTAAGTCTCTGTATATCCTTCTGTTTTCAACGTCCGTACTTCGCTACCATACAAAAGAGTTGGAAGAGCCAGTGTTTTATACACTTTCAGTCTTGAATGCTTTTGGACTAACTGTGGCTTGAAGATAGAATTTATTAACCCTAACATTCTTAAAAATTTAGATATTTTTGCATTTACATCCTTTTCTTCTTCATATGAGATATTGCATCCTAGATATGTAAAATTATTCACCTGCTCCAAAATTGTATTGTCCAGTACAATTTTACTTCTGACAGGATCTACACCTTGAAATGCCATAATTTTTTGTCTTTCCTGTAGATATCTTTAATCCATATTCTTCTGTAATTTTGTTAATATACATTATATGAAACAAATCACTGCATTTTAAATGAACTGAAATTTATTTCAAACAATATAAAACATAAATACGTACTTGTCGCCATTGTATGACTGATTGGTGTAACGGCCTGCTGTAGTTTCAACTTATAAACATTGTCCACACTGTTAACGTTAGTCAGTTGTTCATAATGAACGCAAATATTTCCAACAAAGATGTTATTATTTTACTATTATTTATTATTTTGAAAGCACCATTGCGCAAAAAATAATGTACAGCGCATGTTTTTTAAGTTTTTTTTTACAGAATCTCGGAAATTAAAAACCTCGCTATCTCCCGGTTTTTAAACATTTCCCTCGCTTCTGTAAAAACCACTTCCAACCTCGCATCGTAATATACTATTAAATTCAGTTTAATTGTTCTCATCCAAGTTACATAGGAGTAAAGTAGTTTTTCTCCCCATATAAAGTCTAACAGTGAGTGAATATGAAAATGGAATCATGAAAGAAGAATATTAGCATCATGTAACACAATTTATTATTCAATTTAATTCCAGTGCTATGTAAAAGGATATCTTCCTGTCTGCAGTTAATCCCGAACAGCCGTTATATTGTTATGTCCAGGTCTACCTCGTAGTATGATGATCCTGGTACAGAAAAAATAAATTATGCAAATTCGTCTTGAAGGCAGGAGCAACTTTACATGCTGTAACAACCAGCACGAGGAGAAACATTATTTCCATTTTTCTGACAACCTGGCAGCTAGTCTTTACCAGTTATAACTCATCATTAGAGATAAAACCAGCTTTTCTTGTGAGTCCGATATGAAAATGATAAATTGGCCCAACTAATGAATTGTTAGAGACCTATATTTTTTGTACTTTTATTTTTCTATAAATTATATTGTGTTGTATTATTTTTTAATACTACTATCTTACCTTTTTTATCCGTCTTCTTCAGTTATAATTGATTTTTATTAAAAAAAACTTCATTAAATTACGGAATCATGAAGGCCTTTCATGCTAATTGTTAATTAGCATTATATTACATTACGCGTAAAGGTAATTTTCAAAGCGAAGTTAAATTATCATCATGATCATCACCCATGTAAGTATTAGGCCATGTGGCTTGTTACTGTCTCATAGAGGAACTTTTCATCCAGCGCTTTTTTGGACGTCCCATCGATCTTGTAGCAAAATCTTTCACTCCGACTCCTAGATTGCGAAATAAATTAATTAATTAGGACGTATATTATTATAAGGTTAAACGTCTATAGGACGAAATAATCGTCGCAGATATATGAAACTTACATGGATCTAATCGTGAGAACACGTGGAGTTTGATTTTCAT
>JASPKZ010001103.1:0-50845 GCA_030220185.1 Diploptera punctata
GCATGCAAATACATTAGTCTCTACTCAGATTACTTCCAATCACTGGTGAGCTGACTCACCGTGAGCAAGTGCAAAGATCGAATTTGCTACCCACTAACTGGTCATGCATGAAAGTCGTCTTTTCATAATATTGGCAAGAAATTACCCAGAATTCTCAGCGATAAAACCACTACCGTTATTTTCGTCTGCTAGAGGAACATGTTTATGCTTGCGTCCCGCAAATAATACCATATACAACGACGTCTGCATCGCGCAATATTACGCCGATTCTCCTGTTCTTCCAGTTGAATTCTTCTCCGTGTATACCGAAAACATGATCGAAGTCTTCAAGGTCTGACATCTTGGATAAAGCAGCAAGGTACACGGCAAGGTTTCAAACTACATGGTTCCCTTTGGGATTCTCACGATTCATTTCTCTCTTAAGTTACCTCGTCAAGTAGCTTACGAATTTCAACAATTATTATCGCATGAACAGATTTCTGAGTAAGCAAAATCGTATTAGGATACAACTTTCTCAGCAGAGAACGCCTTTTACGGTCTAGTGCATTCATAGATTCGACCCTTAATCTCAAAGTTAATCAAATCAACACTAGATGGTAGTTTAGAAGATGATGGTGAAGGCAAAAATCAGAATTCATTCGGAAATAGGGTGTCTATGAGTTGATATGATTTAAGACTCATTTTAGTTTTATTAATTTGAAAACCTCGTAATGTTAATACCCGTCATAAGTTTTATGAAATCTTTTTTTAATAGTCCATATACCGATTCCACTTTCGGAAGCAGACAAGAACTTTAATTATCAAGTGTTATGTCGAATTTTATGTGGAATTCACCTTTATCATCTTCTCCACTCATTAGCTAAATTAATAAATCATTTTAGTAAGATAATAATGTGTCCTCACCAGTTTGATATCCTGTGTGCACATTGAGAGAAGGGACAGCATCTTCATCACTTCTTTATTTTCCATTACATGATTGTAAAAGTTCTTCTGCTGGACTGGAAATGCTGGTCTTTCCTCTGTTGCTAATCTGTAGAGTCTTCTTCGCCGTGCTTTTGCATCTTCAGCACCACGTGTAGGACCCTGCTCCAGCCGTGCAACCACGTCAACAAGAGCCTGCGTCTGTGGGCTGGCAAGCTTGCGCCAGCCCCCCCTCTGCTTTGTGCAAGTGCAGGAGAGGAATAAAGGTGGGAGAGGAATGTAAGATAACATGCAGGGCAAAGAAAGGTTACATTTACAAGGTTTGGTAGTTGGAATTAAAAAGCAACAGCACATAACACAAGACACAGAGGTTTATTTACAAAGGAATACAACAAATGGTTAGGGAGGTACAAACAAACACAATCACACACACAACAGATAGCAAGAGAGACAGAGATAGGGAAGAAAGAAAGAAGAAAAAATAACATTAAAAACAGAACAACACAATAATTATATACAAATTACATATGTACACAAAGTATTTTAATTAAAAATAAATTCTTTAATTAATATTTAATTTTAGGAAGTGATATTTTGAGGTTATTTTAATTATATTATTTTTAGTCTGATCAACTTACCTCAATATTAATGTTGATTTCTTGGACATGTTTCAAAACAATTCTGTTTTATCGTCAGCTTCTGGACAAGCTGACGATGAAACAGAATTGTTTTGAAACATGTCCAAGAACAAATCAAATTAATATTGAGGTAAGATGATCAGACTAAAAATAATATAAATTCTTAATTATTCATATTTCTAAAGAATTAATTAAACAGCAATCCAAAAATTCTGGAAAAAAAATGCTTGCTTAATTATTACTTAAATATAAATGAGAGCTTATTTTATTTCCATAAAGCCTTTCATGAAAATTATGAAAGTTGAAAGAAATGTATTACAGACAATTGAAGAGAGACGGTGTGTACATTTGAAAAAAAATGATGACATCAGATAGAATCCCTAAGAAGATTTTGGAGTGGAAAATAAGAAAGGGAAGGCCTACAGAAGGTAGGATGGATGATGTGGGAAGAAGTATGAGTGAAGTGGGACTTACAGATGAGAATATTTAGGACTGGTATAATTGGAGAAGGAAAAATTTCTTGAGGATGATTGAAAATCATTGTATTATGGATAGTTTCTGAAAAAAAAATCCTGTGATGTATGTATCATGTTACTCTGAGGGATATACAATTTTAGTGCATTAAAAGTTTATAACTTTGTGGGGGAAGACACATATACATTCAATTCTTTAACTTAAGAATAAACAAAAACTATATATATTTCAAAACTGCTAATATGCATGCAATGGAATTTTAGTAGTCTCTAGAACATATTCACTTGCATAGTTTCCAAATATGTCAAAATAGCTAATTAACCATTTATATAGATTTTCATTTTTTTTTTATTATATACAACTTTCCTCATTAGAGGATTGCCTCAAGGACAAAGTGATACAGACAATTAATTTTTTGAATTGATGAAATACATTTTGTAAATACATTTAAAAACATTCAAATTGTAGGCCTAATTGAAGTATACATACAATAAAGTAGAAATTTTGTAAATATGGTTTCTTAAAATTGAAATTGATCCTCTAATGGCAGCGATGGCAATTTTAGAAAGATACACCCTGCCCAAATCTAAGGAATTCCAAAATTTGGCTAAGAATCCTGGTACAGTACCTCTTGCCCCGATCATCAATCCTGTGACAGTTATACTATCTAGTTGGTATTTATTTTTGTAATAGTCAATTGTTGGCTCATATATGGCTTTCTTTTCATAGTCAACTTCCTCAGGTTGGCCACTATGAGTCTCAAAACGGATTAAAAATTAATCATTCTTACTTTGGTCTACATTCTTTAATACCAATTCTGATCAGATTTGAATCAAAATTTTGAACCGGTAGATGAAACCATTACTTTAATTTCATGGCATCTTGATTAATTATAGCTTCTCAGCCATTTTAATCCCTTAAAACCTATAAAATCATTCTCCGGTAGCTGTGTAAAGAGAGATATCTCCATTTTGGATGGGTGTTTAAAGAGATATATCTGCACCCCAATTTTATCTTTTTACGCTCAAAGAATCCAAAATTATGAGTTACCATGAAATATACCAATCACTAGGTCAAGGATTTTTATGACCTAAAAACAACCGAAGGGGCACGCCGTAGCATAGTGGTTAAGGAACTACACTACAAGCCAGAAGGTCGAGGGTTTGAGTCTCGGTGGGGTCAGAATTTTTAAACTGACCAAACCTTCAGGCAGCACTTTGGCCCTGGAGTCGACTCAGCCTCTAACAGAAATGAGTGCTGGACTCTTGTTCGGGTTTTAACAAAAAGAAATTTAAAAACCAGATTGAAAGAACACCTTAGAAATGTAAAAAAGGGTGAAGTGGACATGTCAGCTGTAGCAACCCATGCTTGGTCTGAAAAGTATTTAATCGATACAGAAGCTAGCCTAATCAAACACACAGATAAACAGAAAGAACTCACGTCTGGGAAAAAATCCACATCCAAAAAAACAACAAAGATAAACTCATGAATTTCAAAACTCCCGCAAATTTTGACCTGATCCAGAGGTTCATCGGTCCGATAGAAGTAAGAAGAAAACCGCCAAGAAACGACATACACACCCGGTCGACCAGAGGCTACTGATGATTGGAGATAAGCTTCGAAACTGCAGTATAGAAGAAAATGGATATGAGGTGAGGTAATAAAAACATTAATGTTACTTCCTATTGTATTTTAAAATATCTCTCTTTATCCATACATATGAGTAGAGATATCTCACTTTACATATCTGCCCAAACATTGAAGTGGCATATTGTCTGCAAATGAATATGTTTATTCTTTAATTATAAAATACTAAGTAGAAAGGTTCTACTTGCAACCAATACTAAAACTAATTTACATACTCAACATAAAATTAAAAGGCACATAATAAGGAAATTTCACTTACAATTTCAAAACAGAAATTTATAGAAGTTATTTCACTTAATACTTTAACATATGTATTCCTCTAGAAGTCTAATATTAATAAAAAAATTGTATTTCAGTTTTATTCCTTCTTAATGCCTTTTTTAATTGAATTATTTCACAATTTGTGTGAGTTCATGTGCACTGAAGAGCTTGAAAGTTGTAAGAAGTCATTCATTCACAATCTAGATTTGTGGTTTTCGGACTGTTTCAATTACATAATTATTTTGTTTTATATTAGACTATAATATACCAATAATATTAGCAGTCATTCTTAATAATAGCATATATTGGTTTTCCTCTTAAAATTTACAATAAGATAATGAATTAACGACTGATTGGGAAGAGAGAATTGAGTAGACCTTATAAGAAGTGGCATGATGAAACCTAATCCTTAGAGAGGAGGAGGAAGAAGAAGAAGAAGAAGAAAATTTACACCCTGATCTTACATCTTCAGAATATTATCTGTTACTTTACTTATCTAAAGATACTTTAGAATATGTAACAATGGCCATGAAAACCTTAGTCAATTCAAAGATTATAGGTAGATAGATCATCGGTTGATTAATGTCTTTGACACTGTCCGATTCCCAATAGCCAATTTTGTCGGTCCATCCAATCTCCTGGTTGTAGATGTTTCTCCTTCATGTATAAATATATTCCCTGACTCCAGGAGGTTTTAGGTCTTCCTCTGCCTCGTCTTCCCTCAGGTTTCCATTCCAAAACAGATTTTGGTAGCCGATCCTCTTCCATTCGCTGGACATGTCCGTACCATCTTAATTGCTGAGTTTTAATATAATCTAAAATAGTGTCTTCAATCTTCATTTTCTCCCTTATAACTGAGTTCCTATTTTTTCTCTTCTTGAAATTCTTGCTGCCCTTCATATAAAATCCATTTCCGTTGCCAAAAGATACTTATTTGTTTTTGTTGTTAATGACCAAAGTTCTGCTCCATAAATAATGATGCTTTTAACAATTGTATGATATATATTCATTTTATTTTTATTACTTATATTTTTATCCCACAATATTCCATTGAGGCAAGCAATTGCAAATTTTCCTTTATTATTTTTATTTATTTCCTCTTCATAACTTCCATTTTTATTTATTTTAATTCCTAAATATGTGATCTCACTACAAAGATTTTTATTTGTTTCTCCAACCTCCAAAATTAAATTTTGTTCTGGTTCACCAACTGATAAATATTTTGTTTTCTTCATGTTCAAATTTAATCCCCATTTTTCATATTCTTCTATTAATTTTCTAGTCACGTATTCTAAATCTTCATAATCTTGTGCAATTAACAATTGATCATCTGCAAAATGTAAGTTGTATACAGTTTTTGTTTGAAATAGGAATTCCCATGCTTGAACATTTTCTCCTCCAATTCTTTAATATTTCATGTACATATACTCGTATTTTAAACAGAGTCAGTGATAGACAACAATCTTGACGAAGACCTTTATTTATCGTAAAACCATGTGACAATTTACTGCCAATTTTAATTTTAGACATGCAATTGTCATATAAATTTTGTATAGCTTTAATTATTGTAGTCTTAATTCCCATCATCATCATCATCATCATCATAGCACATTCACGAATTTATGCCATTTGTTGACCTGTTTCGGCCTCAAGAGAAACACCATCCAAAAGTCTTTTGAGTGGACATCCTGGTCTTCTTCTTCCTGCAAGTTGATATCTTAACATTTGTTTGGGTGATCTTCCATTCAATGAACATGTTGCATCCATCTTGACTTATAATCAGAAATTTTCCTTTCTAAAGGTTCTATTTGTAATTCTTCTAAGATGTCTTCATTTTTTTGTGATCTAGTAGTGTGTATCCTGCAGTCCTCCGAAGGTATCTCATTTCAGCAGATCTAAGTCTCTGTATATCCTTTTGTTTCAACGTCCATACTTCGCTACCATACAAAAGAGTTGGAAGAGCCAGTGTTTTATACGCTTTTAGTCTTGAATGTTTTTTTCTTAAAAATTTAGATATTTTTGCATTTACATCCTTTTCTTCTTCATATGAGATATTGCATCCTAGATACGTAAAATTATTCACCTGCTCCAAAATTTTATTGTCCATTACAATTTTACTTCTGACAGGACCTACACCTTGAAATGCCATAATTTTCGTTTTCTCTGTAGATATCTTTAATCCATATTCTTCTGTAATTTTGTTAAGTTCATACAGACCTTTCTGTAGATTATCTTCTGAATTTTTTTTTCAAATGCCCCAGGTTTGTCTTTCGACATTCTTGATTTCTCTCCTGGCATGGCGTACTTGTAACCCACTTCTGAGGTTGGGGCATCTGGAAGGCGGGGTTACGTTACCCTGATGATATGATGGGTGATGATGATGATGATAATGGTGTGCCAGGAGAGTCCCTAATCCTAAACTTAACCTAAGATGAATATGAATGATGATGATTGCGATGGCCATATGATTTTGAGGACTGTTTGGGCCTTAAAGTTTTCTGAATTTGCTATTATTATTTGGTCATCTGCAAACAATAGGGTGTTTAATTTTCTATTTTCTGATATTCTTATTCCCATATGTTTTAAAGCAATCCATAGTTTCTCTATAGGGACAATTCATAGATTATGTATTAATAAGATTTGAATACTGGTGTTAAAATGACCCCTATCAGTCATGATAGAAAACTTCAGTATTCCTACTATTAAAGTATGTATTCATTACAAAAACTTGCTTGCTAACAGGAGCTTCTTCTTCTTCTTCTTCTTCCTTCCAAGTATTAGGCCAAGGCCTGTTACGATCCTATAGAAAATTTTTCCCTCCAGCATTTCATAGGATGGCCCAGTGATCTTCGTCCCTCTTGGTAATATAATATAACAAGCTTTGGGGATCCGATTTTGAACTCATTCTTTCAAAGATGGTGTTTTCCAATTTAGTTGGTACGGTTTTAATATATTCCAAAATTGGCCGTAGTCTTCAATTCTTTTAAGATAGCGGTGGTTCCTACCATATTTAATTTTTATAAAAACAGAATGCAATAGTCATTATCAGTCTGTAAAACCACTTTTCTACATATTCACTCACTATTAGATGGAAAATATAAGGATGTGATGTGTGATTAATCTAAGCAAGCAGAGGGGTTCTAGTGATTTCTATGTTAAAATTTGCTTTCACTAATACTAATCTAATTACAAAACATTAAGAAAAATACATTAAAAAATCAAGGCAATTTTGACTCAGAATATAGCAGTACAAATTCATCTGCTGTCTTTAACAGGTCACTTATTTTTTGCTAAGAGATTGATTACGATCTCAGAAGATGAGCTCCTATACTTGGAGATTTTACCAGTGATATAGTTTATGCATCTGAAGATTCTTTAGTATGCCCTACATCTCAGTGACATTGGATTAATGGTTAACTTTTAAATTCCATCAAATCAGGTTGAGTTGAACCCATGACTCTCCCTAAGTTCTGATGCAGATAACGCTACTCCAAAACTATCTGGATTAATGTCTGTTTTCTCTCTAAATTATTTTGTAAGTTGTGAAGCCATGGGTGTGTAATTATATTGTTTCTTATCTATTTTACTAAGTATTTAAGATAGTATTCTCAATTGAATTTAAATTGTACGTGATTAGTTATCTATGGTAGCAGTACCCATAATATATTTAAAACAGTACTTAGATATTTATCAGTCATGAGTAACCTTGGCTAATGACAGAGCTATAGAATATGCATGGGAAAATATGTATGCAGGAACAAAATATTTACAAATATATATATATATATATATACTCTATGTTTATTTAAATTATTGTTATATGAAAAATTATGATTTTAAAATTTAGCAATTAAATGGTTTCGAAAAAAGTTATAAGATTTTTTTATATATTTCATTATACCTATTTAAAATTATAACAAATTTTTAGGGTGATATTGTGAAAGCAGACAAAAAATCCAAGCCCGTGATTCTGTTTTGACTTACCAATTTACTAAAAAATAAATCTATAATTTTTAATGATAAAAGAATAACAACAATTTAAGAAAATTCCTGTAAATTGAAAAAAAGTCCCTAATATTAAAAATGTATTATCAATTATAATAAATAAATAACTAACTCACTGGCACTATCAAACCCATAGGTTCATGGACACAACCTTTTCATACATCCATGTTTTCCAATCATCTCCTGTATAATTTACTTCCCTCAAAGCATGGTTAATGGCATTCTCCCACCTCATCCTTGGCCTACCTACTTGGCGCTTTTTTTTGTTTTTGTTTTCCTACAATGAGTTTCCATGCCCCTCTTTCGTTCCCCATTTGTGCCACATGTCCTGCTTATTACAGTTGATGAGACTTAACTCTTATTACATCTGGTTTCCTATAGAGATCATGTAGCTCACTGTTATGTAGTCTTCAAGGATTCATTGATAAATATCAACTGTAGTAAATATATTATAGGTCTAGTTTATATTTATTATTTTTATATTTTCACATTTATTAAAATCCAACATGAAGAGATACATATGTGAAAGCTGTTTACAGTGGTTGTATCTGTCATATGGAAATCAGCTAAATACTGAAGTCATGACATTCCATACAAAAGAGTATTCTGTGTGAATGCTACAAAACTTTTCCCAGGGATATTTCTTATTGTACTCATTATTTATTTTGCCAGTAAAGTAAATTTTATCAATAATTCTGAAGAAAGAAATTCCTATCATAATAAATTATTCTAAAATAGAAATAGATCAGGTATGGATCATGCTATTCCATCCATTTATCAATGTCATATCGAAAAAACCTAATAAGTTGGAAAAATAATTTCTACTTTCTATGTTCTACTGAACTAAACCCAATTTTACTTATAAATAGATACCAGCACATTGGAACCAACCTCTAACACTGTTCAAACTCTGAAAGAAAAGCAAACAATCTCTCAATCACATTATAACCAAACTGAAGATCACTGGTGTAAGAACCAATTTATATGTTAACGCCTTAATTTCCTCTGAAATTATCTTCGGAAAGTGTAAGACTGACTGTTTTCCTGAATATCTTCATTACCATTGACTGGGAATAGTTAGGAAATACATGGTAACACTTCAACGTCCTCTGTTTTCATCAAGCAATTTTTTAGTGATTTCAAATTATAAATACAAACAATAATTTTAAAACATTGAAAAATTATGTGAAACAGAGGAAGTTACAGTACAGAGCTATTCAGAAAAGAAGGAACAGACTTCAAACATTTATTTCTTTTTCTTCCAAACTACAAAAAAAAATTCCAACGTTCCTGGAAAGAGGAAAGTTCAAATTTCACTATTTTATGCATTCAATATGAGCACTATGTGTTACACAACAAATATCAAAACTGTGGCTCATTTCTTGCCACACACAAATCAGCTGGTCTCTATTTATCGAATTCACAGCTTAAAACAATTCAAAGTCTCAGATTTTCAAGTGTCAGGCATAGGGGGGGATAAAAATATGGTCTTTTATGTAACCCCACAGATAAAAATCACACAGGGCTAGGTCTGGTGACCTGGGAGGCCACCGGTAATGAAATTGACCTTCTGCTCCTCCTCTTCCAATCCAACATCCTGTTGTGTCACCATTTTAATACAAACAATCAACATGACAAGCAACAGCGCCAATAAGGCTGTGATAGGAACTTCAAACTTTTCTCTTTCCAGTAATGTTGCGATTGTGTTTCTGTTTTTTGTAGTTTGGAAGAAATAAATGTTTGAAGTCTGTTTCTTCTTTCTGAATTGCCTTGTATTTTCCTTTTTTTCTTTATATTTAAAGGAAGTGATACTATGAGGTTTATATTAATTGATAACACTTCTACTCATAATTTCCTCAACTGGAACTGCTACTTAACATAGCTATCCTAATTTATCATGATGCTGGGTGGGAACTGGTCACATACGACAACGAACATTCCATGAGAGCACTTTTCCCCTATGAATCAAATCATATATCTATGTAAGATATAATACCTTAGACAACTAACCATGGCAGGTCCCACTCATATATACCATTACATGCACTATGGTAGTGAGATTTGGGGTTTTCCAAAGAACGGAAGTACTAAATAAGGTATATATGCATTTTCTAAAATATATTACAGGACTTAGTAAGGCCGTTTCTAACTGTGGAATTTTATATGAATTCGGGTCATTCCAGGACAACATAAACTGTAAAATTCGTGTACTCAAATACTGGTTGCGAGTAATCCAAGGTGAACAAACAATGCTTAGAGCAATTTGTTACAACCACCAAATTAAAAACATAGATGTTAAATTTTGGGCAGACGAGGTTAGGAGAGAACTCCAAAAGATCGGGATGGGCTGGATATGGGAAAAGGGACTGAAAATCGCAAGAACATGTGGAAAAAAATAAGGAGGAGATACTTAGATATAAACCAACAAGATACTTTCGCCGAATGTACAGGAAAACGCTCACTGTGTTTACAAAAAGAGATGTCTGGGGAAAAGAATCGTATATACTCAAACTAGGATTTAAGGAGAGATCAGGGCTTGCTTGGTTTAGGCTAGGGGCATGGAAATTTTCTAAAAATTAGCGACGATCACGATATGCGAATATGTCCAATGTGCGGGGAACTTTGAAGATGAGATACATATATTAGGAAAATGTAATGATTTAGAATATTGGAGACGTCAGTTATTACCGGAAAGATTTCTAAATTCAAATCGGGAAAGATTGGCATGCTACGAGTTATTGGTAAATCCAGAAAATTGGATAAACCTCGGTAAATTTCTGGACAAAACGCGGAAAATAAGAACAACACTCATTCATGAATAAATATATGTTATCAAAATGCAATACCATTAATTCTTAACAATTATATATAAATTAATTAGTGTATAATGCTATTGTGTTATTATTTAATTGTAATATTATTGTGTTTTTTTCTTTAGGTAATTGTAATGTTATTGATTTTTTTTTTTGTTTTTTTTTCTTTACACTAGTACCAATTATTACTTTATTGTAACGGACTGTCAATAGCACGTACGGCTTACTGCCCGTGCGACCCATATTTGAAAATAATATTGTAAATATTTTACTTTTTGTCTAATAAAGTCCTACTACTACTACTACTATATACCATTACATAAAACAAAGTAATATTTAATTCTATAAAAATACTTTTTTAATTTTATTTTATAGCAATTTTTTTAGCCTGTCAGAAAGCATAGTGAAATGTACTGCTAATTTTCTTGGGCCAAAAGATGCCTATTTAGGAAAAATTGCATAGAAATACCAAATACATAAATTATTAGGCCTATATGTTACAAGTAATATTATTGTAATTGTTATATAGGCCCCATATTACCATTACTATTACCATAAATAAATGTTAACATTTTGATTAATTCAATAATCAGACATAAGTAAACACTATGGAAAAGATGGTTTAAACCAATCAAGTTAGTAAGAAAAAAATATGTGAGTATAAAATAAAATGTAAATGCATGCTTTTTTAAGTATAATTCACATTTCATTATTAAATAATTCTGTCGCTTAATCACAAAGGATTCTAATGCTATATTTCAAATAGTTTTATTTTTCAGTACTCACTTCTTTGTAACATATTTTAGGTAGTAACATTTTGAGGTTCTTTTAATCAAGTTTTTTTGAGTCTGGAAACATCTTACCTCAATTTAATGTTGATTTGTTCTCGAACATGTTTCGATATAATCTTCTATATCATCTTCAACTTGCCCACACTGATGAGTTTCATGTTGTGAACCCGGATGTCGATATCTCCCTCTTCCTGCTGGCCGAAGAAACCTCCAAACTAGGTCACGTTCAGCAGGAATTTCGAAATTCATACTCTATTTTTTTTCTTCTGAATGTAATTTTTTTCCCAAATGGTGAGTTCAGCCAGCCAGAAGAGGGAGATGATATCGACATCCACAACATTCAGAGCTGACAACATAAAACCATCAGTTTGGGCAAGCTGAAGATGATATCAAAAACATTGTTCGAGAACAAATCAACATTAAATTGAGGTATGATGTTTTCCAGACTCAAAAAAACTTGATATAGTTTACAATTTGTTACATAATACTCAAATATTGAAAATATATATTTTTTTAATCATGACAGAATTACTTTCATAATCAGTCAAATGTAGCACAACTATTCATAATTTTACTATCTTATAAAAATATATAAACTAAATTCTATCTCCAAAAAGTTAACTAAAATATAGATAAAAAAGTATTTAAAAATTCTCTACTATAGTGAGAATATGCATTCTCTTAAAATATAAATTACTGCTTCATAATAATTCAGGCAATCTAATTTAAAAAGTGAATAATTCATCCAAGAATGCAAACTGCATGAACTAAGGATGGCCAGAATGCATTCTCATAAAGACACTATATATAAAAAGAGCATCCGATTGATAAATCATACAGAGGTCATTTCAATGAAAAACTTACTTTTGTTTCCAAACTTACAGCTATCTGTATTTCTACAAATTTCCAGACACTTTTATGTCATCTAAAATTTAACTTTATATAAAAATCATTTAACAATAGAAAAAATTATAAATCATTAAAATATTATTAACAATATTGTTACATGTCACATAGCGACGTTTGAATTGCACACGCAAGTCGCCCATGGCAAAGTTAGAGTACCCTCACAGCCGGCAAATTATCTGGAGCATCTTGCCAGATGATTCTACCGGTGGTCTCCTTCTCCTTTGAGAAAGGCTTCAAAGCATCTTGAAGCTGTTTCCAGGAGTTTCTTTGCGCCTTATAAAAGGGCGTAGGTGGGAGACTGCAGTCAGTCTGCGATAGCGAGTCTTGTGGTGAACAGTGTGATGATAAGTTGTAGCGAATTTATTTATCAGTGAGTGGAAAATTGTTCTGAGATAACAATTAAAAGAAGATTCTTAGTGATTTGTGTCTGTGACAGTAGTTTTGTTGATAACTGAAGAATTCAATAAAGTGTTTAGTGAAATTTTTAATTAATGCATTGTGCTTATACTTACTTACTCACTGGCACTATCGAACCCGTAGGTTCATGGCCGCGCGGACATAAGCTCTCCATACATCCCTATCCTGAGCTAATGCTTTCCAATCATTCCCTGTATAATCTACTTCCCTCAAATCATAGTTAATGTTGTTCTCCCACCTCATTCTTGGTCTACCAACTGGGCGTTTTCCCTCTGGCTTTCCTACAAGAAGCTTCCATGCACGTCTTTCATTCCCCATACGTGCAACATGTCCTGCCCATCGCAGTCTACGAGACTTAACTGTTCTTATTATATCTGGCTTCCTATAAAGACCATGTAGTTCATTGTTATGTAGTCTTCTCCATTCACCTGTCTGTTCATCTCTCTTTGGTCCCAAAATTTTCCTAAGAACTTTATTCTCAAATACTCGTAATCTCCTTTCCTCCCTTAAAGTAAGAGTCCATGTTTCGCACCCATATAATATAACTGGTAGAATAATAGTTTTATATATTTTCAGCTTAACGTTTTTTGAAAGGAGTTGGGACATCAAAAGTCTCTGCAATGCATAATAGCACGCATTTCCAGAATTGAGCCTATGTTTAATTTCTTTGTGCATCTCATTCCTATTTGTGATTATTGTTCCTAGGTATTTGAATTCAGCCACTTCCTCAAAATTTCCCTCATTTGTCATTAGCTGTCCATTTCCATTATATACTGAATTTCTACGTGTGACCATATATTTAGTTTTATTGATATTTACTTCCAGTCCTAATTTCTTAGTGTTACTCAATAGTGTGTGCGTGTTGGGCCTTTAGTATCCCCTCGCTATCGGCCAATAGTACTACATCATCAGCATAAACTAACAGCTTATTAATACCATTCAGTTGTAAGCCTTCCTCATTGTCTAAAGATTTAATGGCATGGTCTAGTACAAAATTAAATAGTAGAGGAGATAGTGCATCTCCTTGCTTCAGCCCATTCTGGATTTCAAAAGTGTCCGAAAACTGTTTGCCTACACGCACCCTACTCTTTGTGCCATTTAGACACATTCGTATAAGTCTAACTAACTTTTTAGGAATTCCGAACTCCAGCAGGATACTATATAACTTCTCCCTCTTAATTGAATCATATGCTTTTTTGAAGTCTACGTACAGTTGATGTACAGTGCCATTATATTCCCATTTCTTTTCTAAAATCTGTCTTATACTAAAAATCTGATCTGTTGTAGACTTGTTTCTTCTAAATGCACATTGATGATCTCCTAGAATGTCATCAATATAGGGAGTAAGTCTGCTTACTAATATATTTGTTAGAATTTTGTACGAAGTTGAAAGTAATGAGATGCCCCTGTAGTTGTTGCAATCAGTTTTATCTCCTTTCTTATAAATTGGTACAATAATTGATTCCTTCCATTCATCTGGAAGAGCTTCTTTTTCCCCAAATCATACTAAGCAACCAGCGTATCTTGTCCATCAATTTTTCTCCCCCTGATTTTATCAGTTCTGCTGGGATCTCATCTGAACCTGATGCTTTATACATCTTCAATTTTTCAATCGCCATTTCAACCTCTAATGCACTTGGCTCTGTGACTAGCATTTCTGCTGTCTGTAACTTATCCTCCTCAATGTCCTGTTCTGTATGTACATTTAATAGCTGATTAAAGTAACTTTTCCATCTATTTAATATATTCCTTGGAATCTGCAATCATATCCCCATTTTCATTCCGAATTATGTTTGTTCTAGCCTGAAACCCTTTCTTCTCTATACTAATTCCCTGATATAATTCTCTAATGTTCCTATTTTTTGCATTCATTTCAAGATCATTAATCTTCTCTCTCAAATATTCCCTCTTTTTACTCTTTAGTAGCTTGGTGGTTTCCCGTCTAATACTACCCAATTGCTCTAAATTTACCTTATTTGGTTCGTGTAACCATTTCATTTTTGCTAGCTTTCTTTTCTTTACAATGTCGGCACATTCCTCATGAAACCATTTCTTGTTTTGCCTCTTTTTTAAACAACCAATGCTTTCTGATGCTGACAATTTAATAGTATTCTCTTATAGCCTCCCATTCTTTATTTATATCAGTTTCTTCTTCGTTTGCCACATTGTTATCGGAAGATTCCAGTACTTCAAATCTATTAGCAATTTTGATTTGGCATTCTTTGCCGCATTTCATCATTTTTCAAGTTTTTTAATTCAAATTTTACAGAATCATCTTTAGCGTTTGTTCCTCTCATAAGCGATAGCCGTTGTCTGATTTTCACCCTGACCAGATGATGATCCGAATTGCAGTCTGTCCCTCTAACTGATTTAACATCGATGATGCTACTGTGCCAGCGTTTAACCACTAATACATGATCTATCTGGTTCCGAGTTTCTCCATCTGGGGACGTCCAGGTGTATTTATGAATATCCTTATGCTGAAATGTTGTGCTCTTAACAATGAGATTCTTTGATGTGGCAAATGTGACTAATCTACCCCCGTTGTCGTTACTATCTTCATAAAGACTGAATTTGCCTATTGTTGGTTTGAATATATCTTCCCGCCCCACTTTTTGCATTAAAATCTCCTAAGACAATTTTCATATATGATATCGTGAAAGGCTATCAAATAAGCCATTCTAATTCTTCATAGAACTCATCCTTCATCATGTCATCTTTATCTTCTGTGGGGGCATGTACATTTACAATTATAAAATCATGTCGTTTACCCTTTAGAATTATGTATGATACCCTATCACTAACAAACTTAATATCTCGGATAGCGGATAGGATCCTCCTCCTGACTAAAAAACCCGTTCCGAATGCAAGGTCTTTCTGCACCCCCGTAGTATAATGCAAAGCTTCCTGATTCCTGACTACCTTCTCCTGGCCACCCTAACTTCCTGTAAAGCGACTATATCCAAGGGCGATTTATCTAGTTCCCGCGTTAATATCTCTAGTGCCCCGCTATTGTATAAAGTCCTAACATTCCATGTTCCTAGGAACATGTCCCTGTGTTTGAGCCTTTGGCATGGGTTCCCTGAAGTAGTCCCCGCCCGGAGAACCGAATGGGGGACTATTTGACCTCCGGAAAATTTTACCCCAGTTGAACCCATGTCCGCATTTCTTGACGGTTGTATTTTTACGGTGAAAGATCGTCACTCTTTCGCCCAAGGGTACATTTTTCGTCTGGCTTATCACCTTCGACCAGTACGGCTTGGGTAACCCTATCGGCAGCAATGCTACCGCCGGCATAGCTCTCAGGAAAAGTAAAGTGATCCCACTACAGGCCTCAGGAGGCCTTTGGGGCAGTAGGAGGTTAAGGCTCCCACTTTTTCTTGACAATCGGCACTTGATGTCAGCCGGGTTGTCAGCCCTGCGTGACGGCCGTCTTTTACCCCCAGAACAAGCGTCTGGTACTCATTTCAGTTAGAGGCTGAGTCGACCCCAGGGCCATAGTGCCGCCAGAAGGTTTGGGTCAGTTTAAAAATCCTGACCCCACGGGACTTGAACCCTCGACCCTCCGGCTTGTAGCTCAGTGCCTTAACCACTACGCTACGGCGTGCCCCTCATTGTGCTTTTTTATGGCTAAATAACTTTGATGAAAAATCGAGGCTATCCCAGCAGAATATTAATCAATACTTTAATCTTGTTTTCGTACAAAAAAATCCATATACCAACAATTATGCATTAATGTTAATTAATTTATTTGGACTTGAAGGTGTATATTTCATTTATGAGACTAAACATGTTTAAGTTTTGCAAAATTTAGTAAAGCTTTTTTAATGTGTTAGACGTCTGCACATAGGATAGAGATTTCTAACTTCCTATCCAATTAACACACATGTTCGTATGTTCTCCAAATTAAAATTTCTCCAAATTGGCTGGGATGATACCCACAAACCTTGAGGCCTAAGATAGATTCACTGACATTACTATCAAATTGACACATTGGCTAAGCAAAGTAATGATTAAATTTTAATATATTTGAAGAGAAAAATGTTTGCCTAGACCGAGATTCGAACCCGGGACCTTTGGCTTACCGGGCCAAATGCTCTACCAACTGAGCTACCGAGGCGAGTTACGATATAGATGCAAATTTTTCTCTTATATACGTTGTAATCCCCTCTCGCCAAATGCTTTTGAAACCATTGCTTCTATCTTTGCAAATGGTGGCTTCTTAGTTAAGAAGACATTTATTGGGAATTTAACATTACTTTATAAAGCTAGTAAGGCTTCTAATGATGTTTTTATTATTGATTGAACATTTCTCAATGAAAGATAAATTATATTTGAAGAGAAAAATTTTAATATATTAACAATAATTTATATTTTGTAATACTTTAATATTATTTATATTGAAACTTGAAAAACTTGAGCCTTAGATTAGTAGATAAAATAGCAAATATTTAATTTTTACTGCAGATATTAATAATATATATATAGGTACTTTTTTTTTTCCAAATGCCCCAGATTGTCATTTCGACATTTCTGGTGTTCTCTCCTGTAATCCACTTCTGAGGTTGGGGCGCCTCAAAGGGGGATTATGCTGCCCTGATGATATGAGAGATGATGATGGTAATGATGGCCTTAAACTAAACTTAAGCTAATTAGGGAATATGATATTGATGATAATGATTAGCAGATGGTTGAGGAACCAGCTATAACGGCTGGGGGACTCGACAGGCTAACCACATGTCACCTCTACACTGGCTGTTGATCATCTATCTCTGTGATTGACACATGTGGATGTGAAGGCCAGCAGCCGGCTGGTAAAAGGGCAACCGCTGAAAAGTGGAAAGACCCTCAATCGGAATCGGATTAGCAAGATGGTGTTTGGGGGGACTGTTTGGGCCTTAAAGTTTCCTGACATTTATCTTAGGTGAGGTAAAACCCCAAAAAAAACCTCACCCAGGAAACTTGTCCCGACCGGAGATCGAACCCTGGGCCCACTGCGTGGCAGGGCAGCACGCTACCTCAAGACCACAGCGGTGGACACTAAAATTATAAATGATGATTACATTATATGAATAGCATTAAAAATATAAAAATGCCTGACCACCCTGACAACAATATGTCCAGATTTAGTTGTACCACCCCTGTTGAAAGAGGGGGTTCAAGT
Organism: Diploptera punctata; assembly: GCA_030220185.1. Taxonomy (NCBI): domain Eukaryota; kingdom Metazoa; phylum Arthropoda; class Insecta; order Blattodea; family Blaberidae; genus Diploptera; species Diploptera punctata. Next base: position 18,041 of record JASPKZ010001103.1, read on the forward strand.
TATTGAACAATAAACATTTATTTAAGTCTAGTCTCTAAGTGTGTGATCCTAATTAAAGAGAAAAGAAAAGGGGGGAGAAATGACTACATCTAATAGAGAATCAAGAAATCATTCTAATTAGACTACTGCAGGTTTACTGAATAAGTTACTTCATCAAGTTATATAGTCTCTATACATTTTATCATACTCATAACAAAAATTTGAATCAATTCTGTATATTACAAGTATGAACACAAATTAGAAAGGTTTAATTAATATCTTGAATTAAATCAGTAAAACAAAATTTTATACAAGAAATTACATCAATTAGTTTGGATTAGAATGACAAAATGTGATAAAGAAAAATTGTCCAATTTTATGTAAAAAAAAATTGTTTATTCTTTAATAATAATTAAATGAATCGTGATTTTTTCTTACCTCATACATCTATGTTTCTTTAAACACAGCACTGCAGTATCGGCGGCACTTTGTCGTCATCGTCAGCTGTTTTCACGACTGTCAATTTTTTCTCCTTTTTGCCGGTAATTATCTAGACTGCCATCTGGTGTTCTTTTGAAGGAATTCCTCTTCAAACTGCCATCTGGTGTTATTTTGAATGAATCATTTCCTAAACTGCTATCTGTTGTATTTTTGAAGAACTTTGTAATCAAGCTTCTTCAAAAATACAACAGATAGCAGTTTAGGAAATGATTCATTCAAAATAACACCAGATGGCAGTTTGAAGAGGAATTCCTTCAAAAGAACACCAGATGGCAGTCTAGATAATTACCGGCATAAAGGAGAAAAAATTGACAGTCGTGAAAACAGCTGACGATGACGACAAAAGTGTCGCCGATACTGCAGTGCTGTGTTTAAAGAAACATAGATGTATGAGGTAAGAAAAAATCACGATTCATTTAATTATTATTAATTGAACCTCATAATGTTAAAAATTCCCAAATTTAATATATGTTTATTCTTTATTTAAATTGTTTTAAAATTACGCTGAAGTTTTTTCCGTCTTTTCAATATCAATTTTATACCAATGGACCATTTACCAAAATTGTAACTGACTCTACTGTTGAGTCCCTCAGCTTTTTATTGATAATTTTATAATTATTATAAAGTTGAAAAGATAGAAGTGCCAGAGACAAAATGTTATAATAACAAATATTAAATCATTAAATAAACCGGATTAAAATATGATTTCACAATTTATATTAAACTACAACATCTAAGAGATATAAAAAATAGTAATTAAACAAAATATTAAAAAGTGAACGTGTTCCATTAAAAATACTTGTTTTTAATAGTGAGTGGAGAACATACTTTTAATGACTCACAATTTCAAATTTCTTGATACCGATTCTCTATGGACATCAACAACCAGAGAATTTCATCAGTGGAAGTCATGACTGAAGAGGGACAAGATATTGTCTGAAACCGCTGGTATCAAAAAAATTTGAAATTGTATGAGGTGAGTCGTTAAAAATATGTTCTCCACTCACTATTAATGATATAACCTCATAATGTTTACTTCCCAACATTAATTTAAAAATACTTCTTTTTAAATTTAACATGGTTCATGTTAACAAGTATTTTAGAAGCCCATCATGAGACTGATAACTGCATCCTCAAATTTTTCTCCCTGAAAAAATTTAATTGATCTTGGCGAGAATAGAACACACAAATATTACTAAACAAAAAATTGCTAAAAATAAATTAACACAAATTAATTTATAATATGTGGGAAGCAACGGAAAGCTACCACACCTATAATTCCTTAGTAAAGTTGCAAAGCATAGCATGAAAATGCTATTGCAGTGAAAGACCTGCCCTCGGGCAGAATTACTATAGAACAGAATTTATAACAGTACTGTATTATGTTTTTAACATCAAAATCAAGTCAAATATATAGTTAAATTGAACTATTATATGAAATATCACCGAAGTTTAATTAAAAATTTTTTAAAAAATTATTTTCCCCTCAATTCATATCCTGTCTTCTAATTAAACTGGTTTCATAACCTAAGTGGTTACTTATTCAGAAATTACATGACCGATGTTCTGTCCTCCAGGAGCACAGCTTCTTACTCCATCTTTGGTGCACCAATGAACCTCCTAGTCAAATCAATGTAACAATAGAAAATTAATAATAAAATCGTCAATAGAAAATGGGTTTAAAAAAAAGCATGGTACACAGGAATATGAATGTTGAAGGAGATAAGACAAAAGAAATACCAGATGATTTTTATGCAACAGATGCAATGATCAATCGAGACTGGACTGAACCAAACAATAAGATATGCAGTGCAGTAACAAGACTGGCAGTGAATGGATATCACCACAAACTCTGCAAAATTTCAAACTAACATGAACCGTCAATGGACTGCGTGTGTGTAAGCTCTGTGATAGACCTTGTGCAAGATACCATTTCAATAATTAAGACAGATAAAATGTCTTAATTATTAAACAAATCTCTTAATGTTACTTCCTATTGTATTTTAAAATACCATTTCAATGTCTGTTTAAAGAGAACAAAATAGTTGCTGGCATACAGCAGAGACCAAATCTAATGCACATTTGTGCACGCGTCTTCCTATTATTATAAATGTTTAAAATAGAAATAATTAATCAACCAAAGTAAAAAGAAGAAAAAACATTAATTTCCAGAATTTTACTTACCATCCAATGAAGTACCACAAATTTCAATTTTTTTTACAAAAAAAGTTCAACATGAGATTGGCACCGAGAAATTAATACATAGCCACAAAAGGATAATTAAAACCAACAAAAATAACAAAATTAAGAAAACAAATGAGGAATTACCACATTAAATATGGAGATTGTGATAAAATTTACATAGGGGAAAAAAAATTAAAAACCATAGTGAAGGAACATCTTAGGAATGTAAAAAATGGAGAATTGGTACAAATCACCAGTAGCTGCTCATGCTTGGTCAGAAAAACATCAAATTTAAAGAAAGTCTAGTTTTGTATTAACTTTCACAGGAAAAAATCACTATGAGATTTAATTTAATTCTTAGAGTATAGTTTAATAAAACAGAAAAATCTAAAGAGCTCACTGTTTGGGGGAAAAAATCCACATTCAAAAAACTAGGAAAGAAAAAATGAATGAATTTTGAAATTCTTGGGAAAGATGATTTGATTGGGAGGTTCATCAGTTCACCAACAGATGGGGTAAGAAGTAATGCTGCTGGACAACAGAACATTGGTCTATAACTACTGATATGTAACCATTAAGGTTATGAAACCGGTCTAATTATAAGACAGGATATGAAGTGAGGTGGAAAAAATTTTATTTTAAATTTTAAAAGGGAAATGAAATGTTTAATTTGGACAAAAATGTATATTACATAAAATAACTACAATTAATTTAATAAACATCTTTATGCAGGTACTAAACATCAGAATTACATATGCATATTTTTTTCTGGAACTATTAGCATATATTGTATCCTTAATGTTGGTCAAGTTGACGTATAAGTTAAATGGAAACCACTACTTTCAGAAGTATTTGCTACAGAAAGAACAAGAAGAAGATAAGATAGATTCATGTGCTGTGCAACTACAGTTAGATTATAAATATAAAGTATATACAATCCAGCACCTGTGGTATTTTGCCACCAGTCCACTGTCCAATTCCTTTTGACACACCAGTTATGTATTTCCCTGCAGCCACCAAAGCCTCCTGCACTTTCCAGACTGGGTCTTACTACTACTTTTGGAATCATTAAAGTAGCATGTAGTAAGAATACTGGTCTGGTATTCTGTAAAGCTATAAAATACACAAATGTAAATTAAAACTTTACCAATTCAGGTATCAATACTATAAATATATAATATATAAACCATTGATTTACAATAATTTAATTGTGTTCATTAATTTACTTATTTCATCATAGTAATAGCTTTAGCTTCTCAATATTAATTTAATAATATAATATATACTTTTTTATCTGCCTTCAGATGATTAGGGAATTGTGTATGAGGAAAGAAATGTGTTGTTGTTGTTTTCAAATGCTGGGCCTTGGCAATGAAGCCATTAGCATTCTTGTTCTCCAATATTTCTCTATGGTGGATCCAACAGGTAATACTTCACAGTTTTGTAGATGTTCTTTGTTCATTTCTTCATTTTTGTTGCATAGAGGACAATTTGGATTCATGTAGATTCCTATTTTATATAAATGTTTGGCCAAATAGTCATGTTCTGTAAGCAGTCTAAGGGTCGTATGTTAGAACATTACTCTCTACTCAAATTACTTCCAATCACTAGTGAGCTGATTCACCGTGAGCAATTGCTGAGAACGAATTAACGGCGACTTATCGGTCATGCACGAGCGTCGACGTTTTCATAATATTGGCAACGAATTACCCAGAATTCTCAGCGATAAACCACTTCCGTTATTTTCGTCTGCTATAGAGGAATGCATTTATGCTTGCATCCCGCAAATAATACGTATACAAACACGTCTGCGACACGCAATATTACGCCGATTCTCCTGTTCTTCCAGTTGAATTCTTTGGTAGACTCTATCAAATTCCTCTTCTCCGTGTATACCGAAAACATGATCGAAGTCTTCAAGGTCCGACATCTTGGATAAATGTTGGATAAAGCAGCAAAGTACATCGATTACCATCGGTTCCCGTTCGGTTCCCTTCGGGATTTTAATTTGAGTTGCTCATGTAAGGTACCTCCGCAGGTAGCTTACAAATTTAACCAATTATTATCGCATGAACAGATTTCTGAGTAAGCAAATCGTATTAGCATACAACTTGCTCAGCAGAGAAGGCATTTTACTGTCTAATGCGTCCAAACATGCGACCCTAAGGGCCGCATATACAAATACATTAGTCTCTTTTATGTTATATTTATTCACTTACCATCCTGAAGTTCATAATAAGTTTCAAAAAATTTTCAGAAATTTTAATATAACATTAGCTCCAATTAACAAATTTAGCTTGGGTAATCTGCTGTTAACTAATAATAAATGTAATACCCCAGACAACAAAAAATCTGGGATTTATCAAATTGATTGCAAAGATTGCAACAAGATATATATAGGAAAAACAAAAAGGAACTTGGAAACTCGTAAAAAAGAGCACTTCAGAAACATGAAGAATGGAGAAATTGAAAAATCAGCTATAGCAGCACATAGTTTATTAGAGCATCATAGGATTGAAAAAGAAGCAAAACTTTTAAAACATCTATCAAAACCTTCGGATTTAACAGTTTGGGAAAAAATATATATTCAAAAAAACCATACTAGAACTATGAACTTTGAGATTCCGGAAGAACCAAGCTTGATTACAAAGTTCTTCAAAAATACAACAGATAGCAGTTTAGGAAATGATTAATTCAAAATAACACCAGATGGCAGTTGGAAGAGGAATTCCTTCAAAAGAACACCAGATGGCAGTCTAGATAATTACCGGCAAAAAGGAGAAAAATTGACAGTCGTGAAAACAGCTGACGATGACGGCAAAGTGTCGCCGATACTGCAGTGCTGTGTTTAAAGAAACATAGATGTATGAGGTAAGAAAAAATCACGATTCATTTAATTATTACATTAGTCTCTGCTCAAATTACTCCCAATCACTGGTGAGCTGACTCACCGTGAGCAAGTGCAAAGATCAATTAGCTATCCACTAACTGGTCATGCATGAAAGTCGTCATTTTCGTAATATTGGCAAGAAATTACCCAGAATTCTCAGCGATAAAACCACTTCCGTTATTTTCGTCTGCTATAGAGGAACGCATTTACACTCTGTGTCCCGCAAATAATATCTATACAACGACGTCTGCATCGTGCAATATTATGCAGATTCTCCTGTTCTTCCAGTTGAATTCTTTGGTAGATTCTATCAAATTCCTCTTCTCCGCATATACCGAAAACATGATCGAAGTCTTCAAGGTCCGACATCTTGGATAAAGCAGCAAGGTACGCGGCAAGGTTTCAAACTACATCGGTTACCATCGGTTCCCTTCGGGATTCTCATGATAAGTTTCTATCTTAAGTTACCTCATCAGGTAGCTTATGAATTTCAACAATTATTATCGCATGAATAGATTTCAGAGTAAGCAAAATCATATTAGGATAAAACTTCTCAGCAGAGAATGCCTTTTATGGTCTAATGCATTCAAAGATTCGACCCTAAATGTTGCTACTGTAGTTTTATGTGGAATTTCTGGAATAATATATGGCTTCTTTACTAGAATATTCCATTTTTGTCTTTGGCTTTATTACATAGGTCTTGGTTTTGTTTGATTGTATATTTGTTGGATGCGAAAGATAAGCTTATAGTAGTATTCTGAATTAAATTGGAGCCTTTTTTGGCAAGAAAGTCAGCAGTGTCATTTCCAGCAACTCCACAATGTGCAGGTCTCCATTGCAATTTAATTCTTTTTTGTAGTTTTTGGAGTTGTTGAATCATTTTGTAGCACTCTTTAACTTGTATTGACTTCATTTTGTGTGAATTTATTGCATATATTGCTGCCTTAGAATCAGAGAGTATGATAGCATTTTGAAATTTATTTATTCTGTATAGTAATTGTTGGAGTGAAATATGAATAGCCGTTACTTCCGCATCAAAATTTGTTGTGTGGAGGAAAGAAATATTAATGCCTGTATTGTGTCCTTGAATGATGTAATAGATTGCATACTGGTGCATAGAACCAGAGGTTCAGGGTTCAATTCCTGGTCCAAGCGTTAATTTTTATTTTAAAAAAATAATATTGTATAATATTGTCCAGTATTGGAAAGTATCAATATTTAAATGTAGTATCAAAGTATTAAGCTTTACTGCTTAAAAAGGTAGTGTAAAATTCTCATTAAAATACTTCTTAAATAGAAGCTGTCCGTCGGCTATGGTGGCGCTGTCTAACTGCCTTCTGACAATTAGAGAATTGTACATGAGGAAAGAAATGTTAATGTTTATATGGTGTAATGGATTGCATACTAGTGTATTCAACCAGAGGTCAGGGTTCAATTGTTAATTTTTCTTTTAAAAAATAGTATTGTCCAGTACTGGAAAGAATTATTCGCAGTTCCCTTATTAGTGTTTCATTAGTCGCAGGTTAAAAAATTGCAACACAGTTCCTGTATTTGCAGCTAAAATTTCTTTATTCACGGATCCCATCAGTATATTAGAAGGATTAGTATCCTTTATTAATGCACTGGAAACTTTTTTTTTTACTGCAGGCACGTATGAAGGTGGCTTTTGCAAGGAGCGACTCAAACCAAATGGACAAATTAATATCAAAGTAAAATAAGTCTTATTGTCACTAAGCCTAAAGTTCATTGTTAAAAGTCACCGCCGCCATAATTCACATAACGCTATGTCCGTTAATAAATGTCTCCCTTGCCATGATCGGTGTTTTTATTGTTTCAACTAGTCATTCATTGCAATAATTTGATTGAATAACATGTGTCTCTTCTGCTTGTTGTCAATTTATAATGTCGAGTAAAAGGAAAGAAAATTAGTTCGAAGCAGAAAAAAGTAGTGTTGCAGCTTAAAGTAATAATAGAAATATTTGACCGTTTACGCATTGGTGAGTCATTTGCATCCAATCACCCTGTTTCAATGTTAATGAATCAACGTACAATTCATCAAGAAATCCGAAGACAAAATAAGGAATTCTATCACAGAATTTACAGCTAAACATCAATCTGAATTGAAAAACCTTATAAAAGCGACCCACAAACAGGAAAAAAATAAGTTCTTTAAGCCCCTTGCCTAACCGTGACAGTAATAATTAATAGAAATTGTTCAAAATCTCTCATTAATTTATTTTATTTCGGAACCTTGGAACATATCGCCTATAACCCATATAAATTACTATTCCACATTTGCGGTTTTCTGTATTTTTGGCATATTATGGAACATATCCCCTGTGAATAAGGAGATTTTACTGCACTAAATATAATATAAAAAAATCAATACTATAAATATTTAACTTTCACAGGGAAAAGAACACTATGAGGTTTAATTTAAGAATTAAATTAATGTTTTTATTAACCTCACCTCATACCCTTTTTAAAAAGGATATGAGGTGAGGTAAATAAAAACATTAATTTAATTCTTCAATACTATAAATTTGTAAATAACTTTATAGAATATTTTAATAGTCATCAGAATGCAACAAAACAATTAATAAAATATATTTTTCTATAAATTAAAAATCATAATGGGATTATGATTTTGAAATTCCGGGAAAAGGATTTGATTTGCAAGTTCTTCGGTCAACCAAAATATGGAGTGGGAGTAGACATCCAGGGTCTATTACATAAAATTCAACAATCTGGACAAGCTGATGATGATGTGCACAGCATATTGAAACATGTTCAAACAGAACTTCAATCTTAGATGCCCTTCACAAAGAATTTAAAACATTAATCGGCTATAAAAATATTAATAAAGGAAGAACATTTATTGTGATGTTGAGTGATTCCGGGTTCTGTGGCCGTGGTCCATAGTTGGTGTTGATACCAGACGTTTCGCCCTCAACTGCGGAGGGCATCTTCAGTGGCGAGTGCTTCTAGGCGTGTTTCCTGGTCGGAAGCTCTACTTAGAGTGAACGCTGCGGGTGTTGTATTGATACTAGTGGTGAGAGCAGGGTGAGCGGGCGTGGCTCTTGCTGATTGGCTAATGGTCGTCTCCTTGTTGTCCCTAGTGTTGATGCATTTATTTTCTAGTGTACGGTACCAGGCCTTAGACAGTTTAATACCTTCCTCTTTTCTGTTAATATTTTCCTTATGCTTGTGTATTTCTATAGCCTCTCGATATAATCTAGGGAAATAATAGGAAGTTGTGGCTAAAACTTGTGTATCATCGAATAGAATCTGGTGTCCATTCATAATGGCATGTTCTGCTACAGCCGATTTATCCATTTCTCCTTGTCTGCAGTTTCTTTTGTGTTCTGATAAACGGGTGGCTATACTTCTTTTTGTGGTCCCTATGTATGGTTTACCACACGAACAAGGAAGTCGATTACGCCGCAAGTGGAGAGAGGTGGCCGAGGATCCTTAGCTGAGCGAAGGCACGTCTTCTATTTTTCTTGTAGGTCTGTAAACTGTTTTTATGTTGTATTTCGTAGGAGTTTCCGATACGATCTGTGACTCTTTGTACATATGGTAAGTAGGCTATGCTGGTTGAGGGTGTGTTATCCATTCTGACGTGCTGTCTTCGTGGATGTATGGTTTGTCTTATTTCTTGGATGTGTAGCCATTTTTCTGGAAACAATTGAACAGATGGTGTTGTTCTTGTTTAAGGTGTTGTGGTTGGCATAACTTAGTCGCTCTGTCGAACAGTGTGTCTTAATGACACCTCGCTTTTGTCTTGGATGGTGGTTAGAGTCTTTGTGCAGATATCGGTCTGTGTGTGTAGGTTTTCTGTAAACTGTATGTTGAATTTCCCCATTGCCAGTCCTTATTATTTGAACATCCAGGAAAGGAAGTCTTCCATTATCTTCTTTTTCCATAGTGAACTGTATTTTGTTGTGTCTGCTGTTAAGGTGTTGAAGGAAACGTTCCAATTCTTCACTGCCATGTCTCCATACTACGAATGTGTCATCAACATAGCGAAACCAATGTTCTGGAGACTTGGGAGCTGTTTTTTGTGCTTCTGTTTCGAATTTCTCCATGAAAAAATTCGCTACTACTGGGCTTAGAGGACTTTCTAAAAATGCAATCGCGACCCTTACAGCAATCAGTCGGTCTACAACATACCGTAAACAAACCTGTCATCACGCACGCTCTCAACTGAAGAAACATCTGTACTATCAAAAGGAGGCAACTACGCTATCACACCCACATCAATACCTGTAGAGGACATTATCTCTAACACGAGGCAAGCATCAAGAATCTCCCCTTGCAAACAACTGATGAAATTCGTTATGAAGCTGCAAGAATACTCCGTCGCGCCCAACCACCGAAAAGCAATTTAACTAAGAAGGAGAGACTAGCGCTTAAAAAAACTTTAAATAATGATAATAATATCACTATTTTGCCAGCCGATATAAGGAAACTCTACAGTTGTTATGGATACACATGAATACAAAGAGAAAATAATAGAGATTCTGACACCAGATATATACAAACCTATCAAGCGAGACCCTACATCCGGTAATTCTTCGAAAAAACCAACAATCTTATCAAGCAATCGTCCTTGCAGAAGGAAAATTAAGAAGAAATTACGCGTATCCGAAGCTCAACCTCAAGGACTCTATGGTCTTCCAAAAATACACAAAGAAAACATTCCACTCCGGCCAATTGTCAGTGCCATCGGTTCTCCGACCCTAATTACTGGCAAAGCATCTTACAGGACTTCTGAAACCACTCCTTGGAAAAACGGACAGCTACATCAGAGACTCGACACATTTCATTGAGAGACTACGGAATATAAACGTAACATCTCAAGATATACTGGTTAGCTTCGATGTGGTTTCCCTTTTCACCATGGTGCCAGTAAATGAGACCATGGACTACATTAGACAGATTTTCACAGAAGAAATATCCAATTTATTCAGGCATGTACTAACTACTACTTACTTCCAATGGAACAACAGCTACTATGAACAGACCGACGGAGTAGCCATGGGCAGTCCTCTAAGCCCAGTAGTAGCGAATTTTTTCATGGAGAAATTCGAAACAGAAGCACTAAAAACAGCTCCCAAGTCTCCAGAACATTGGTTTCGCTATGTTGATGACACATTCGTAGTATGGAGACATGGCAGTGAAGAATTGGAACGTTTCCTTCAACACCTTAACAGCAGACACAACAAAATACAGTTCACTATGGAAAAAGAAGATAATGGAAGACTTCTTTCCTGGATGTTCAAATAATAAGGACTGGCAATGGGGAAATTCAACATACAGTTTACAGAAAACCTACACACACAGACCGATATCTGCACAAAGACTCTAACCACATCCAAGACAAAAGCGAGGTGTGGTGTCATTAAGACACTGTTCGACAGAGCGACTAAGTTATGCCAACCACAACACCTTAAACAAGAACAACACCATCTGTTCAATTGTTTCCAGAAAAAATGGCTACACATCCAAGGAAATAAGACAAACCATACATCCACGAAGACAGCACGTCAGAATGGATAACACACCCTCAACCAGCATAGCCTACTTACCATATGTACAAAGAGTCACAGATCGTATCGGAAAAACTCCTACGAAAATACAACATAAAAAACAGTTTACAGACCCCTACAAGAAAAATAGAAGACTGCCTTCGCTCAGTCTAAGGATCCTCGGCCACCTCTCTCCACTTGCGGCGTATATCGGACTTCCTTGTTCGTGTGGTAAACCATACATAGGGACCAACAAAAAGAAGTATAGCCACCCGTTTATCAGAACACAAAAGAAACTGCAGACAAGGAGAAATGGAATAAATCGGCTGCTGTAGCAGAACATGCCATTATGAATGGACACCAGATTCTATTCGATGATACACAAGTTTTAGCCACAACTTCCTATTATTTCCCTAGATTATATCGAGAGGCTATAGAAATACACAAGCATAAGGAAAATATTAACAGAAAAGAGGAAGGTATTAAACTGTCTAAGGCATGGCCTGGTACCGTACACTAGAAAATAAATGCATCAACACTAGGGACAACAAGGAGACGGACCATTAGCCAATCAGCAAGAGCCACGCCCGCTCACCCTGCTCTCACCACTAGTATCAATACAACACCCGCAGCGTTCACTCTAAGTAGAGCTTACGACCAGGAAACACGCCTAGAAGCACTCGCCATGAAGATGCCCTCCGCAGTTGAGGGCGAAACGTCTGGTATCAACACCAACTATGGACCACGGCCACAAAACCGGAATCACTCAACATCATGATTACCGGCCGTGAAAGCCTGCATTCAACGAAGAACATTTATTTTTATTTCATTATTTTCAATCATTATATTTAATAACTTTCTAGGACTATTCCCATATATGCGGAAAATTTATATCTGTCTCTCATTTTGAGGAATTATGTATGAATCAAAATTCTACTTTCATAAAATCTGAATACTCATAGCTTCAGTATCATTGATGGCCAATAGTTTTTAATGTGACTGCTGGTCTGTTAATTTCAATATGAACAGAAAATATAGGCATTTTTACCAAAAATGCAAGAATTATTCCTATATAAAAACAAAATCTACAACAATTTATCAGGGTAAAATGATTCTGGATTCGCCTTATTTATTAAGAAGAACCTCAATGTTACTTCCTACTGCAATTTATTAATATAACAGCTGCACAGTGAGAAGGAAGGAATTCGACACTAAGTTATATCCAAGCAAATTCCTTAAAGACCTTATAGCAGGCAGTTTAAAGGTCTCCTTTGCAGTCTAATTATAAGATATCAAGGAGGGAAGGAAATGAGATACCAATTTACAAATCACATTTGAATTAATAATTTCTATATTTTTATATGATATTTAAATTTTAATCCCTAAGCGTGGGAGCATTTAAATATACTATATTCTATGTTAAAGAAATGTTGTGTTGGTTTTTAGCATATTTTTCTTTTTGTGATGAACGAGGAGCTGGCCCGATGCATCAACCCCCAACCTGGAATTTTTGTTCAAGGTTTTCTTCCTCTACCATTGATAGTCCAGTATCTTACTGCAAGGCAGCAGCGCTAGTTTGGTCCGCCCTGGGTATTTTATTTCCCCAGTACCCGCCATATCTGGGTGAGCATTCCCCTATCCGCTACTGGTATTGGAATGCACTTATTTAGGAACAAAATTAGACCATTCAGGCGATAACACAGTGGAAATTAAAATAGAATCAAACAAACAAAACAAGCAATAAATGCTTTAAACTCTGTTTGGTGGAGCAAAAATATTACAAAAAATAGAAAATTACAAATATATCAAACCATAATTCAGAGCATTTTAACATATGGTGCTGAAGTCTGGCAAATTCCTATCAGGGAAATGAAAAGAATTTTAAGTACAGAAATGGATGTTTTAAGAAGATCAGCTGGAAAATCTAGAATGGATAGAATACGAAATAAAGAAATAAGGGAAATTATGGGGTGTACAAGAGGATCCGGACATCATAGAAAAGAAAAGATTGCAGTGGTATGGTCATGTCAAACGAATGCCAGAGCAAAGATTGCCAAAAATTGTTATGGAATGGATCCCAATGGAAAGGAGGAAGAGAGGAAGACCGAAGAAAACTTGGATAGAAGGGGTACAAGCAGCTATGAATATCAGAGGAATGGAGGAAGATCAATGGATGGATAGAGAGGAATGGCATTTGGTTTCCGGAAGACAGCGGCAGCTGCCATGATACCGGATGATGACGTTAAAGAAAATTTTAATATCTCCTCTATGAGATGGCAATTCATTAAAGCCTGTTTTCTTGGTATATTTTCATTAAGAATCATAATAAAACAAACATGGTGCATGTCGAACATGCTCGAACAGCACTCTGCAGAGAAGTAGTGTTTATTTTATGCAGGCACTGCACGTCATTCCACGCTGATGGGTTAATACTTTCCAAATATTGGACAATATTATTTTGAAAAGAAAAATTTAAAGCTTGAACTGAAACCCGAACACCAGACTTCAGGTTCTACACACCAGTATGCAGTATATTATACCATTCAAGCCATCAATACAATCACCAATATTTCTTCCTCATATACAATTCTCTAATCGTCTGAAGGCAGACAGACAATGCCATCTGAATGCCTCTATCCAAGAAGTATTTTTAATAAAAGTTTATACCACCTTTTTAAGCAGTAAAGTTTAATATTTTGATGTGATATTTCAAAATAATATTTTCCAGTATTGGAAAAGTATTAAAAATTTAAATATTTCAAAATAATGTTGTCTAGTTTTGGAAAGTGTTAAAATTTAAATATTACATCAAAATATTAAGCTTTTACTGCTGAAAAGGTAATGTAAAATTCTCATTAAAATACTTCTTGGATAGAAGCCGTCAGATGGCTATGGTAGCGTCATCTATCTGCCTTTGTATGAGGAAAGAAAAATTGGGCAGTTGTATCAGTGGCTTGAATGATGTAATGGACTGCATACTGGTGTGTAGAGTCAGAGGTCCGGGGGTTCGAGTCCTGGTTTCAAGCATTAAGGGGGGGTAATGGGTGAAATTTTGGACATTTTCGGTCAAATTTAGCATTTTTTGTTTTTGTATTAAAAAATACTACGTACCTTAAAGTATAAGTTGGTGAAGTTTTAGTGTCCTATGGCGCTTGTAAGTCTCCCTAATGACTGTAGGAGGGCATGTATGCTAATTCTAATTTAACTGCATGCAAATTTTCAAATTGGCTTTTCCACACTTTATTTTCATTGCATTTCAATACATTCAAATCAAAATAGCATTGACAAATTTAATGATAGAAAACACAAAAATTTTAATGCATGTCCCACACACTATGGCTAATAATTCTATGCATGGATTTTGAAACAACATTGATAGTTTTTTAAAATAAAAAATTAAATATATGTAGTAATTTAAAAAAAAACAACAATGTTCACATGCAGAGGATGTATATATTATTTTCTTCCTTTATTATAATCATATAGAAAAGTTAATGCATAGTATTATTCTAAATAAGTCGGTGGTCGTGTAGAAAAAAATTCAAAAATTTTACTAAAAAATATGGGACTTATTAAAAATTTAAATATGCAAATTTTTAAAATGAATTTTCTTCAATAACTCAAAAATCTTTAAGCATAGAGGGATTATAACTTTACATATAATATTACCTATTTATGGCATGAATGTGTGTAAAAAAAAACTCAAGTATGTAGCTTTAAAACTGTAGAAAATAGAAATTTCACCCATCACCCCTCTTAATTTCTCTTTTCAAAACAATAATTTCAATCTTAAAGATTTAGGCATATATTTTCTCTTCAAATTCAATAATTGATTTATTTTTAAGAGAAAAATTGTACACTCAGACTGGGGTGGTGTAGAGCATTTGCCTAGTGTGCGAAAGGTCCTGGGTTCAAATCCCAGTCTGAGCGTATAATTTTTCTCTTCAAATATAATTTATCCATCATTGATATGTATGAAATGAATCATAAAAATACAATAATTTAAATTTATCTACAATTAGGAGTATCAACAATCTTTTGAAAATATTGTAAGATAATTTTACTGCCAAAGAAACAAACCTGAAATGTCAGAATCAGGACTAAATCGTTTCCGTAGGCAGTCTAAAGAATGGCGAGTGACTTTGATCAATACATCCACTACTTTTCGACTGTAATATCTTCGCATTTCTGCCACAGCATTGCGCACCATGTCCTGCATAACTTTGGACAGCCCACCACCTGGTTTGTCCTAGCAGTTTTTGGGGATTATCAAAATATTCCCAAACAATACTCCAGTCCTGTTTGTGTGTGAGAACTGTCTGCAGGCATTACCATCTGCATGGCTCTTGACCCCCACCACCTCCCCCACCCTCACCTCCTGCAAAACATCAATCTTGTAAACCTCTTGAACACACCCACTTCAGACAAAATTAAAACTTTCTCACTGACACTTATAAGGTTCAGAGTAGCTACTTACACTTGACAAATAAAGCACATATTATGTGTGCTTAATCACCACCTTATTGTAATGTGTGAATATAATACACAAATACACGGATAAGCTATCTGAAGTTGTGTTAAGCACATATTAACCAGGCAATACTACTTTCTTTCAAATTTATGGTACTAAAGATATTTTACCTGGTGATACTAGACCTATTAGTATTTGTCTGTTAACATATTATAGAACTGGTCCGGCAATTTTATTGCATATCAACCCAGAACTGCTTACATAAGTTTTATTTTATAAAATGTGGACACACAGTAAACAATAACCAGTAAATTCTTCAATTAATTATGGGAAGTAACTTTATGAGGTTTTCAATTAATAAAATTAATTAAATGAGTCACATCTTACATGTCCACCACTGTGGTCTCTCGGTAGCGGTGCTTCCTTGTCACGCAGCGGGGTCCCGTGTTCGATCCCCGGTCTGCGGCCGTTTCTGCTGTGATGAGTTTTATCAGGGTTTTTCCTCACATGTAAGACAGAATTTGAGTAAAACTTTAAGGTCCCAAACTGTCCCCCGAAATCATATGGCCCATCATCATCATCCTTATCATTATCACTCATCTTCACCCGGTTTGGAAAGCCATGGGAAGCTTCCACCCCTCTAATTCCCTAGTACAGCTCCAAGGCAGAGCCTGACAATTCTATGATTGCAGTGAAGGACCTGCCTTCTTTCAGACTTACTATGTACTGAATATTTTCCTTCTTTACCTCACATTTCATATTCTTCAAGCACATGAACTGCCATTTTCATGAGATGTGAATAATTGCTGAAGATGGGATCTATTCCACTTTGAAACTGTAGTTCCTCCCCTTTAACAAATATGAGTGGTTAAATATGAACTCATTTAATTTAATTTAAGTTATAATCAGTAAATGTTTTCAGCATTACTGGAAAAAGGCCATTGCTATGGTACCACGAATAAAATCAATTATTTTCTATTATAAATAAAATAAATGATATTTAAACAATTTAAAATTTATAATTACAACCATCTATGAAAAATCTGATTTCAGCTCACCATATTTTTATCAAGTTCATTTGTATATCATTATTTCTATATACAGGGGTTCACAGTATGAATCCTCTTTTGTATTAACACAAGTTAATGTCTGGACATGAAAAAATTTAAATCGTATCGCAAAAGATTTCATAGATTCCATCTCCAAATGGATATATCTGTCATAAGATAATAAACAGACAATATGAGTGAGTGATAAAAAATTCTACATTAATAAACAGACTGTTGAATACCTTATTTAGTACTTAAATTAATGTTTTTATTACCTCACCTCATATGGGCCTTTTTCTCGTCGGTATGGTAATGCAGTTTTGGAGCTTATCGGGTCCATCACATGTAGCCTCTGGTCGACCGGTGTTATGTCGTTTCTGGCGGTTTCCTTCTTACTTCTATCGGTGGACCGATGAACCTCTGGATCAGGTGAAAATTTGCGGGAGTTTCAAAAATTCATGAGTTTGTCTTTCATTTGTTTTTTTGGATATGGATTTTTTCCCAGACTGTGAGTTCCTTTAGTTTATCGTTTGTTTGATTAGGATAGCTTCTGTATCAATTAAATGGTTTTTCAGACCAAGCATGGGCTGCTACTGCCTGGACTTGTCCACTTCACCCATTTTTACATTTCTAAGGTGTTCCTTCAAATGAGTTTTTAAATTTCTTTTTGTTTCCTCCTATATAGATGTTGTCGCAATCTTGACATTTGATATGATATATCGATCCCTGTGAAAGGAGTTAAATACCTTATTTTAGATTTTGAAGGGAAAATTATTATTTTGTTTTCGCCCAGACCAAGGCCCGAACGAGGGACCTTGGTTTACCGTACCCAATGTTCTTCCAAACTGAGCGACAACAGGGGAGAGTTTCAATCTAGACAAAAATTTTTCTCTTATATACGTTGTATATGTTGGTAAGAGCTTGGTACGGTTAAAACAAAGGTCCCGGGTTGTGGGTCACGTTCTGGGTTGAAAAATTTCTCTCTTCAAATTTAATGTAGCCTTCAATGAGATGTGTTAAAAATAACATAATAAAAAACAACCTTGTTTTAGATTTCCATCTCAGTAGATATAAGTGATACATTCTGGGTGTTAAGTTAATTGAATGTAATAGGTTTTGCATAATCCAATAATTTGTATTTTAAAAAGGAAAATTTTATTTTTGTAATAGCCCACCACGTTGTCGTCTTAAATGACATTTCTGGTAAACATTGTACACAGTATTTATGTAATTATCCTTTATTACTACTTACTTTACAAGTTTTAATTGTATTAGGTCTTGTTTCATTCTATTTGAAGAGAAAAATTTCGCCTAGACCGGGACTCGAACCCGGAACACCCTTGCTTTCCGGGCCAAGTGCTCTACCAAATGAGCTACCGAGGCGAGTTACGATCTAGACGCAAATGTTTCTCTTATGTAACGTTGTAATTTGCAAAGAGAGAAGCTATGGTTTCAAGCATTTGGCGCGGAGGGAAAATCACAACGTACATAAGAGAAAAATTTGCATCTAGATCGTAACTCGCCTCGGTAGACTCAGTTGGTAGAGCACTTGGCCCGGAAAGCCAAGGGTCCCGGGTTCGAATCCCGGTCGAGGCGAAAATTTTTCTCTTCAAATATAATTTATCCATCTATGAGAAGTGAGTTCAAATAATAATCAAAATCGTCTTGTTCTCATTTATTTGTTGTTTCTGTTTCATTTCAGTTTGTAAATTATGTGTACCTTCAAATTTATATTTCAAACTACAGCCTTAACATACATTTGTAAAATAGGGGCTCCAAATCTTGGAGATTAAATAAATAAATATATTACAGGGTTAATAATTAAGATATTTGGTCGTGTACTTCACTATTGTATTTTTTAAAAATATACAGGGATTGATTAAAAAACATTATTAAGTTATGTAGGTAGGGAAATAACACTATGGGCCGCATGCAAATACATTAGTCTCTACTCAAATTACTTTCCAATCACTGGTGAGCTGACTCACCGTGAGCAATTGCTGAGATCGAATTAATGGCCAACTTACCAGTCATGCATGAAAGTCGACATTTTCGTAATATTGGCAAAGAATTACCCAGGAATTCTCAGCGATATAAAAACCACTTCCGTTATTTTCGTCTGCTATAGAGAAACACATTTACGCTTGCATCCCGCAAAATAATACCATATACAACGACGTCTGCATCGCGCAATATTATGCCGATTATCCTGTTCTTCCAGTTGATTCTTTGGGTAGACTCTATCAAATTCCTCCTTCTCCGCATAATACCGAAAACATATGATTGAAGTCTAAAGGTCCAACATCTTGGATATAAAGCAGCAAGGTTTCAAACTCACATCGGTACCATCAGTTCCGTTCGGGATTCTCACGATAAGTTTCTATCTTGAGCTATGATCTTAAGTTACCTCGTCAGGTAGCTTACAATTATTATCGCATGAATAGATTTTCTGAGTAAGCAAAATGTATTAGGATAAAACTTTCTCAACGAGAACGCCTTTTACGGTCTAATGTGTTTATAAATTCGACCCTATGAGGTTTATTTTAATTTTGTGTAGTTGTTTCTTGACTCACCTCATACTTCTTAACTCCCTCGACATATCTAAGATTTCGTCCACGTATTTGTGACATTCTCAATGCTGTTCACATTCACAAACTGTCACAAATACAGTGATTGAAATCTAGATATGCGAGGGACGTAAGAAGTATAAGAGGAGTCAAGAAGAAACAACTAAACAAAATGAAAAAACATTAGTTCAGTCCTGTGTAGCATGAACCTCTGATTTGATAGGCTATTTAACATAGCAATGACTCAAAAATAATAATAAAAAAGTAGTTTCCATTGTATGAAACCAAAAACAAAAATTAAAGTAAGTAAAAATCTAAGTGTCCCGCGCCGTAGCTGAATGGTAAGGCAGGAGCCTTGGCGCAGAGCTACGGGACTTGCGCTGGTTCGAGTCTCCATGGGGGAAGAAATTTTCTCATGGTATTTCGGCCAGTATGGGACCGGTGGCCCACCCAGCATTGTGATGTGATTTGGGTAGCTACAATAAGTAGCGGCTCCAAGGTTGGGAAAACCAGCTATAACGGCTGGGGGACTCGACATGCTAACCAAATATCACCCCTACACTGGCTGATTATCATCTACCTCTGTGATTGACACATGTGGATGTGAGGGACAGCAGTCGGTTAGTAGGACAAAGGGCCTTGTAGGCCTGTCGCGCCAGGAGATTTTAAAAATCTAAGTTTTCTTCTAAAATATACATCTACTTCTAGTATATAATTAAAATGACACGTGTTTTATTCAATTCACTTACCCTCCACCAAAAAATCAAAACTCATCTACCCCAATGTTAGCTTTAAATGCTAGAGCAGCTTTCCTCACCTAATTCCAAAACTTCCCTACAGCTTCTTCAACCATCAAATTTTTCTGTGCAATTCATGCAAGATATTATAAAACATATCCATTTCACTGTTCTGTAATTTACCTCTACCAAAATGAAAACTGAAGCAATTTCATAAATATATATATATATATATAATTAGGTAAGTTTTCTTGTGTTTTCTGCGTCATGGATTCAAGGTTGGCCTCTGGCCACTGATTCCGACGTTTCGGGCATGATCCCATATGCCATTATCACAGGAAATCAATATAACATATATCCATCCATAGTAATTCTGCCCAAAGACAAAGATCTTTCACTGCAATCATATGGCATTTTCATGCTATGCTTGCAGCTTTACTAGGAAAGTAAAGATGTGGTAGCTTCCCATTGCTTTCCACACCGGTGAAGGATGGTGATTATATGATGAGGATGATGATGATGATGATGATGCCTATGATTTCGGTGACGCTTGGCCTTAAAGTTTTCTTTGACCCAAGAAACACTGCCCCGACCGGGGATCGAACCCAGGCCTGCTGCAAACCCAGGCTACCTCGAGAACACCAGCGGTGGACTAAAACATATATACACACATATTATATATATATCAAACTTATATTATTTTGGTCTAGACATCTTACCTCAATATTAATGTTGATTTGTTCTTGAAACATGTTTCAAAACAATTTGTTTTATCTTCAGCTTTCCCAGACTGTCTGGGAAAGCTGAAGATAAAACAGAATTTGTTTTGAAAACATGTTCAAGAACAAATCAACATTAATATTGAGGTAAGATGTCTAGACCAAAAATAATATAATTAAAATAACCTCAAATATATAACTTCCTAAAATTAAATATATATCAACCTTCTTCACTCGACAAACAGCATTTTATATTATTTTTAAATCATTAGGAAGTAACAATATGAGATTTAATTTTAATAATGAGTTGTATTTTTAACATTCTTACCTCATATGTTTGGTTTGTTGGACAATTTGTTTTCAAAGTTATTGCTCCATCTTCAGCTTGTCACAAAACTGGTTTTTTCTTTTCTTCAAGTTGTCAGCCCTGGAAACTGTGTTCCAAAGTACCAAGTTCTTTGGAACACAGATCCAGGGCCGATAACTTGAAGAAAAGAAAAAAAACCAGTTTTGTGACAAGCTGAAGATGGAGCAATAAGCTTTGAAACGATCGTCCAACAAAACAAACATATGAGGTAAGAATGCTAAAAAATACAAACTCAATTAGCATTTTAAGAGTTCAGATATAAAAATACATTTATTTTTTTTAAAAAGAAAAATAAGTGCGTTGAACCAGGAATTCAACCATGGACCTCTGATTCTATCCATTGGTGTGAAAGCCCACTACACACATTCCAAACATGGCACAAATGCCAATATTTCTTTCCACTTATACAATTCTCTAACGTCCAAAAGGGCAAATAAATAGAGCTATCAACAAACGCCATCAGACTACGTATATTCTGAGTATTTTTAATGAGAATTTTAACATTACTTTTAAGTGTAAAGCGTTAATATTTTGATGTTATATTTATTTTAACATATTCCAGTCCTGGACAAATTAATTTTTTAAAAGAGAAATTAACGCTTGAAACTGGAAATCGAACCGCAGACCTCCATTCTGTACATCAGTATGCAGCCACTACACCATTCCAAACACCCAAAATTTCTTTCCAATTATACAATTCTATAACATCCGAAGCAGATAGCCTAGAGCTATCAACAATGCCATCAGATGACTTCTGTTCAAAGTAATGTGTAGTGGGCTGCACACCGATGTACAGAATTGGAGGTCCTGCAGTTCGAATTCCTGGTTCAAGCATTCATTTCTCTTTTCAAAAAATAAAATTTGTCCAATACTGGAACATATTAAAAAAAAATATAACATCAAAATAAACTACGTATTGAAATTGAACTTATGGTAGGAAAAAATCACTATGAGGTTTAATTTAAGAAATAGACTGGAAATCCAGACGAGGGATATAAGGCGAGTTCTGAAACTAGTTTAAATTATAATAAGAAGAAAAATATGAGGTAAGTGATTCAATTTTTCATAAATTAAATAAATCTTAAGTGAGATCTTATGTGAACTGACCCATGGCCAGCATGACGACATGTTTTCTTCAGATTCTATCAAGAAATTCCTCAACAGTCCATGGATCATCTGATGGCAATGCCTGTAGGGGTAACTTTTTGCATGCTTGTTAACACTTGTAAGATTCTATTTGTATAGACATCATGAACTCTGAAAAACAAACATGTTAAAATAACCAAACTATTGTAATCAATTGTAAAGAGAAAAATTTATCCAATGTTTTTATTATTCATTTCATACATCTCAATGATGGACAAATCATATTAATAATGAGAAAAATGTATTATTTTTTTATATTTGAGTTTGTATTTTTTTTAACATTCTTACCTCATGTTAATTGTTTTGTCGAACATATGTTTCAAAGCTGTTGCTCCATCGTCAGTGTTTTCACAAATTGATTTCTTCTTTTCTTCAAGTTGTCGGCCCTGGATCCCAAAGAACTTAGTAATGAGGCTCCTTTCTCCAGAAATTTCAATGTTCAAAACAATTATGTTTTTATTATCGATTTAACATTTCTCAATGAAAGATAAATTATATTTGAAGAGAAAAATTTTCGCCTAGACCGAGACTAGAACCCGGGACCTTTGCCTTGCCGGGCCAAATGCCTCTACCAACTGAGCTACCGAGGCAAGTTATGATGTAGACACAAATTTTATCTTATATACGTTGTAATTCCCTCTCGCCAAATGCTTTTGAAAAGATAGAAGCAATGGTTTCAAAAGCATTTGGCAAGAGGGAATTACAACGTATATAAGAGAAAATATTGCATCTACATTGTAACTCGCCTCGGTAGCTCAGTTGGTATGTAGAGCATTTAGCCCGGCAAGCCAAAGGTCCCGGGTTCGAGTCTTGGTCTAGACGAAAATTTTTCTCTTCAAATATAATTTATCTTTCATTGAGAAATGTTCAATCAATAATAAAAACTTCATTAGAAGCCTTACTAGACTTTATAAAGTAATGTTAAATTCCCAATAAATGTCTTCTTAACTAAGAAGCCGCCATTTGCAAAGATAGAAGGCAATGGTTTCAAAAGGCATTTGGCGAGAGGGGAATTACAACGTATATAAGAGAAAAATTTGCATCTATATCGTAACTCGCCTCGGTAGCTCAGTTGGTAGAGCATTGGCCCGGCAAGCCAAAGGGTCCCGGGTTCGAGTCTTGGTCTAGACGAAAATTTTTCTCTTCAAATATAATTTATCTTTCATTGAGAAATGTTCAATCAATAATAAAAACTTCATTAGAAGCCTTACTAGCTTTATAAAGTAATGTTAAATTCCCAATAAATGTCTTCTTAACTAAGAAGCCGCCATTTGCAAAGATAGAAGCAATGGTTTCAAAAGCATTTGGCGAGAGGGAATTACAACGTATATAAGAGAAAAATTTGCATCTATATCGTAACTCGCCTCGGTAGCTCAGTTGGTAGAGCATTTGGCCCGGCAAGCCAAAGGTCCCGGGTTCGAGTCTTGGTCTAGACGAAAATTTTTCTCTTCAAATATAATTTATCTTTCATTGAGAAATGTTCAATCAATAATAAAAACTTCATTAGAAGCCTACTAGCTTTATAAAGTAATGTTAAATTCCCAATAAATGTCTTCTTACTAAGAAGCCGCCATTTGCAAAGATAGAAGCAATGGTTTCAAAAACATTTGGCGAGAGGGAATTACAACGTATATAAGAGAAAAATTTGTCATCTATATCGTAACTCGCCTCGGTAGCTCAGTTGGTAGAGCATTTGGCCCGGCAAGCCAAAGGTCCCGGGTCGAGTCTCGGTCTAGGCGAAAATTTGTTCTCTTCAAATATAATTCAAAACATTACATGAGGTTAAGATTGTTAAAAGAAAAAAAAAAAATACAAACTCAAATATCAAATTAAACATCTCATAAATGTTACTTCCTAATGATTAAAAAAAAAAATTATGCCTGAAAAAATATTTTCCCCTTTACCACATGATTACAATAGTTCAGATGTGTACATTAATTTATTTATTTTAGTAACAGCTTCAGCTTCTTTATATTAATTTAACAAGTTTAAATAAATGTATTCACGTCTATATAATAATATCTATATTCCAAAAACACATACTCACACAATATTATCTTAAATTCCAAAAATTTAAAAAAAACAGTGGAGTACCTTGTGACAAGAATATCAAAACTTTTTATAGCTTCAGTTGTATTTGAATGAAATTCTTTCCATGCTGCATCAGTCCATGTTTATTTTATGCAGTCCTGGAGACAGCATAGAGGAAAGACGAACAAGTTGAGGTTAAAAAGAGAGGCCGAACTTCTAATTTGACTCGACGAACTGCTGCCAAAAACTGACTTAACATCAACTGTAGGAAAGAAATTTAATTGTTTGACTATTTAATATTTTATTATAATTACTATTTCTAATTATTTTAATTGTAAAAAAAAAAAACATGAACAACTAATTATTTTTATATATTAAATTTGGGAATTTTTAACATTATGAGGTTTCAATTAATAATAATTAAAGAATCGTGATTCATTCAAAAAAAACACCAGATGGCAGTTTGAAGAGGAATTCCTTCAAAAGAACACCAGATGGCAGTCTAGATAATTACCGGCAAAAAAGAGAGAAAAAATTGACAGTCGTGAAAACAGCTGACGATGACGACAAAGTGTCGCCGATACTGGCAGTTGCTGTGTGTTTAAGAAACATAGATGTATGAGGTAAGAAAAAATCACGATTCATTTAACTATAACTAATTATTAAAAAGAAAAATGTATGCCTCAACTGGGATTTGAATCTAAGACCTCTAGTTTTACACAATAGCACATTACTTTTGTGGTACTCAGGCTTCCTATACAAACAATTTTTATTACCAACTAGTCGTAATAAACTTCCCAAAGACCTGAGTCGTCTTATTTATTCATAGTTAAAATATGGGAAATAACTTTAATAGTGAGTGGAGAACATATTTTTAACGACTCGCCTCATATAATTTCAAATTTATTTGATACTGGCGGTTTCAGACAATATCTTGTCCCTCTTCAGTCATGGCTTCCACTCAGTCAAAGAAATTTGAAATTATATGAGGCGAGTCGTTAAAAATAGTTGTTCTCCACTCTCTATTAATGATATATACCTCATAATTTACTTCCCAATATTAATTTAAATATGGGAAAATAATGTTATGAGGTTCTTAATTCATGAATGGAAGAGTCATTTTTTTACATCCTGCCCTCATAGGTTTATGTTTTTCTTAAACACGGGTGTTGCAGTTTTCAAGAGAACATCTCTCTCATTTTGAACCAACATAATTTTTGTATCTGACATACAATTCTCTATTGTTCGAGGCAGCAAACATTTGCTCATAATGGCATCAGAAAGCTTGTTATTAAATTTGATATTTTTATGAGAATTTTTGCACAATTATTATAGCCGCATTGGATTAGAGGTTGTTTCTCTTGCCTCTAGTCCTGAAGGTCATGGATATCAAACCTGGCCAAGGTCGATGGATATTTTTAGGATAGAAAAAAATCCACGGAGCAAGTCCTCCAGGAGGGAGTTTAAGCCATGGGTCCCAAGTCTGAAGATTTTCAGGCTCGTAAAAAGAACCTTAACGCCTGAATAAAGAGGCATCTAAGTAAAATTTACCGACCTTTTTCATTCTGGTAATACCTTAATTGCCTATTAGATGTCTCATTGGGTCAGTATGTTGACTGCATACCATTCATGACAATCTTTATGGAAATAAGCATAACTAATTAATAAATTATAATAGGAAGTGAATAAACGGCTTGTGAAATGAGATTCATGGCGCAGAAACAGCGAGTTACACCAGATGGGATCGGAAAAGGAACACCGATATCTAAAAAGAATTGAAGACTGCGCCCAATTTTGGAATATATTAAACATTACCAAACTAAATTGGAAACACATCATCTTGAAAGAATGAGTTCAAAATCGGATCCCCAAAAGCGTTTTATAATTATATACCAAGAGGACGAAGATCTCTGGGCTGTCCTATGAAACGCTGGAGGGAAAATTTTCTATAGGATCGTAACAGGCCTTGGCCTAATACTTTGAAGGAAGAAGAAGAACAATAGGAAGTAATACTATGATATTCTTATTAAGTTATGTAGGTAGGGAAATAACACTGAGGTTTATTTTAATTTTGTTGAGTTGTTTTCTTGACTCACTCATACTTCTTAACTCCCTCGCAGATCCGGATTTCTTCACTGTATTTGTGACATTCTCAAATACAGTGAAGAAATCCGGAGATGCGGATCTGCGAGGGAGTGAGTTTAAGAAGTATGAGGTGAGTCAAGAAACAAACTCAACAAAATTATGATATCCTTCTTAATAAATAAGATAATAAGCTTAACTAAATTAACTTGGTCTAGTAAACACCTAACAAAGGAGAGGCTAAAGCCCAACATTGGGTGGTTTGCCATTGTAGATAGTTAGATTATAGCAGAGTAAAACTAAAATTTCACATACCACCCCATAGTATTTAACAAGTTTCAAAAAATTTCAAACAAATTCGATATTAAATTAGCGCCGAAAAATTATTACAGTTTGAATAATTTAATCAAAACCAAACAAAAATGAAGATGACTGAAGAGTTGCAACAAATCAGGAATTCATCAAATTGGTTCTAGAGATTGTGAAAAAATATACATAGGGAAAAACAAAAAGGAATTTAAATACCCAGATGAAAAGGCACCTCCAAAAAATCGTTAAAAATGAAGAGAACAGAAAAATCGTGCAACCAGCTGGAAAATGGTTTGATCAGAGAAACAAAAAAATTGAAACTAAGGAAAAATTCGTAAATTAATGAGTCATTTTTTTACCATCTTACCTCATATTTCATGTTTCTGTTAAACACGGGAGCTAGTTGTAAAGAGAACCGTCTCTCCTCATTTTCAACCGACATTATGAAAATAAGAGATATGGTTCTCTTGAAAACTGCAGTTCCCGTGTGTTTTAAAGAAGAACATAAAATATGAGGATAAGATGATAAAAAATGAATCAATTAATTTACGAAGAGTAAGAGTAAGAACCTTATAATGTTTATTTCCCATATTGAACTATGAATAAGGCAAAATTACTTAAACAGTTAGAAAAAACCAAAGGAAACTCACCAATTTGCAAGAAAAATTTACATATGCAAGAATAAAAAAGAAAGCTATGAATTTTGAAATACCCGGTGAAAATGAGAGGGGAATTGATTTGGAAGTACATCGGTCAGCCATCAGAGAGCACAGAAATCAATCTACAGGAGAGAAAACTGCTGGACGGCAGTTGTGAACGTAGTATTGGCATCGAGAATGTCACAAATGCAGTGATGAAACCCTGGGTCTGCATGGAAGTCAAGAAATATGAGGTGAGTCAACGAACAACTCAAAATTAATTAAAACTAAATGTATTTACCTGAAGTGAATCACTGACAACTGTAAAGTGATCAGCCTTTAATAAAAGAGTGTTTGTGACTATAGGCATTGGCATTCCCATCTTGGCTAAACAATCAGCTTCACGTATTAGTTGCTTCACTTGATGATCCAAATTTACTCTCAACTGACCAGATTCCTCAGACAAAGCTAAGAGTTTCTGATTATAACTTTCATCCACCAACCACACCTGAAAACATTATTTATATTATAATAAACATCTATTTTTAAATAGAATTGCAAAAGACAATTTTTATATAATTACTTATTTTAGGAATTTTCACTATGAGATATATTCATTTAGGTAGAATTTTTTATCACTCACCTCATATTGTTCTTCTTATTTGACTATAAACTATTTCGGAACATAGTTTCTGTTCCACCCTCAGTATCGTCACGAGCATTGTTCTGTCATCTTGAAGAGCTGTCCTTCGCTCCTTCCATTGGCTGACTGAAAAACCTTGAAACAGGTCATTCTCAACCGGGAATTTCAAAGAAGAATTGATGAACTTTGAAATTCCCGATGAGAATGACCTGGTTTCGACGTTTTTCATTTAGCCAATGGGAGGAACGAAGGTCAGCTCTTCAAGAACAACAGAACAACTGTCATGACGATACTGAGGATGGAACAGAAACTATGTTCCAAAACTAGTTTATAGTCAAATAAGAAGAACAATATGAGATGAGTGATAAAAATTCTACCTTATTTTATATATTTTCTTATAATTTCTTACATTTTGTTTCATCCAAGTATCTTTCATTTCTTCTGTCTCATAGTTTACAAGAGCCACTACTGACAATGTTGTATCGACGAAGGAGTTCTGTAGTGAATGGTAGAGTCTTTAAGACAGGGTGAGAGGAAGCTTCCATCACAAGTTCTTCTAGGTGACTATGGTAGAGATCTAACCCACTTTATGCGACCTGTAACAAATGTAATAAATAGAATACATTCATTAAACCAGATATTCAATGTATGTGCTAGTTTTCAGTACTGTTAAAAAAAATAATTTTATTATCCGAACTGGAATTATACTTGTAAATGTTCTTACAATGTCACAGTTGCTCTAAAAAAAACATGTCACTTGTTCAGATTTAATTCCCACTTGGGTGTTGTGTTTTGTGCCAGTGGAACAGCACCTTTCAAATTAGGACTTATATAATTGTAGACTGAAAATAAAAACCTACTAAATGTCAAAATCTAAGTTCTGAGAAAAAACAGAAAAAAAACATTAAGATTGAAAAAAAAAAGTAATTAAATTTATTTTAATTAATGAGGTAACATTTTACCTCATAAATTCATAAAAAATTACTCATTAATTCATGAAGTAAGAACCTCATATGTTATTTCCCATATTTAACTATGAAAAAAATTTTATAGCTCATTAACTGATGTAGATAGGAAATAACACTATGAGGTCTTAATATTGTTTATTTTTTATCATTTCACTCACCTCATAATTCATAATTTATAGCAGACCCAGGGTTTCTTCACGTAATTCGTGACATTGTCAATGCTGCGTCATGTTCACAACTGACGTCCAACGGCAGGATAGAAGGCCGTTGGACGTCAGTTGTGAACATGACGCAGCATTGACAATGTCACGAATTACGTGAAGAAACCCTGGGTCTGCTATAAATTATGAAGTATGAGGTGAGTGAAATGATAAAAAATAACAATTTTATAGCTCATGTCCTACTTCTAATTAAACCAGTTTCAAATCCCAGATGGTTTCATTTCATTAATATCTCAACCGATATTAAATAAGAAGCAGTTCTCCTAAACGACATAACATTGATTGAGATATTACCGAAGATGAAACCATCTGGGTTTTGAAACTGGTTAATTAGAAGACTGGATATGAGGTGAGGTATAAAGAATTTTGATTTAAATCTTAAATTAAACCTCATAGTGATTTTTCCTATAAAAGTTCAATTGAAGAAAGAAATTGTTTTCTTACCACAGTTTTTAATAGGTCAGGTGCGCCATTCTTGTCGTTAAAGTTTGAACTACTTGCAAGACTAAATATCACATAGCCCAGTTTCTACTGCACTGTCCATATTTGTAATAATAATTAAAATTGAAATTGATTGTGTGGCACTTAGCCTGGTTTTTATTTCCAGTCTACAATTAATATGATTCTTGACATCTTACCTCATATATTGTGGTGTTCTTGAGAACATGTTTCAATATGCGTGCATATCTAGTCAGCTCGTTCAGACCGATGAATTTATTAATAGGACTTCAAATTTACTCAATAAATTAACTATGGGAAATAACATGAGGTTTTCAATTAAATGAGTCGTATCTCACCTCATACTTTGTGTTCTTCAAGCATGGAAACTGCAGTTTTCAAGAGGAATCACTCCCATCTTCAACCATCATTATGACTGTCAAATATGAAGATGTAGGGTTGTATCTATGAATGCATTAGACCATAAAAGTCGTTCTCTGCTGAGAAAGTTGCATCCAAAGACTTTTTGCATATTCAAAAGTCTGTTCATGCGATAATAATTGTCGAAATTCCTAAGCTACCTGGCGAGGTGACTTTACAGAGAACGAATCGTGAGGAACCCGATGGGAACCGATGTACTTTGAAACCTTACTACTTATCTTGCTGCTTTATCCAAGATGTCGGACCTTGAAGACTTCGATCATGTTTACAGTATATGCGGAGAAGAGGAATTTGATAGAGTCTACCAAAGAATTCAATTGGAAGAACAGGAGAATCGGCATAATATCGTGCGATGCAGATGTCGTCGTATACGGTTTTATTTGCGGGATGCAAGCGTAAATGCGTTCCTCTAGCAGACGAAAATAAGTGGTTTTATCGCTGAGAATTCTGGGTACTTTCTTGCCAATATTACGAAAAAACTACTTTCATGCATGACCAGTCGGCGACTTGCTAATTCAAACTTTGCACGTGCTCACGGAAAACTCAACTCACCAGAGACTAATGTATTTGCATGCGGCCCATAGACTGAAATTCAACAGTTGTAATGATATTAGAAAAGAAAAATTATATGCTCAGACTGCGGTTTGAACCCAGGACCTTTGGTTTTCTATGCCAATGCTTTACCAACTGAGCTACCTGAACACACCAATCTAAATCTAAACACATATTTTTCTCTCATATAATGATAATTATCATGCAAATGGTGGCTCCTTTTTTTTTAAGAAGACTTTTATTGGGAATTTAAACATTACTTTATAAAGCCAGTAGTTGTAATGATGTTCCTCTTGAAAACTGTAGTTTCTGTGCTTGTTCAACACGAAGTATGAGGTGAGATATAACTCATTTAATTAATTATTATTAATTCAAAATTTACCAACATTCAAGAATGGAGACATATTCTGTTAGAGCAACTGTATATTGAATCACTATGTTTCATACCAGCAATAGGCGGAAAGTTGCGAGAGAGAGGAGGATCATCCTTTTGTTTCCGAAATAATTTAAAGATGCGATCTACCTCATGTTCACAATACTTCAAGACTCGATCATATTTCTCTTCCATTTAGTAAGTGGAATCTTCTCAATTACCTAAACAAAAAAACTAATTAATAAATTACAGTAAAAAATAATATATATAGATTTGAGTATGCCATCATCTTACCTCATATTTGTTGTTTCCTTTAAGACATGTTTCAGAGCAACATCTTTGATCTAACATCAGCTTGTACAGATGATGATCTTTAGGTTCTTGGCCCTGGTTGTCAACTCCTTATCCCTTTTCTGTTGTCCAAAGAACTTGCATATTTAAATCTCTCTTGCCAGGAATTTCAAAGTTCATGATTCTCTAATAGTGGATGGAGAACATATTTTTAACAACTCACCTCATACAATTTCAAATTTCTTTGATAACATCTTTGTCTCTCTTCATCTTGTCTGAAACTGTCGGTATCAAAGAAATTGAAATTGTATGAGGTGAGTCGTTAAAAAATATGTTCTCCACTCACAATAATGATATAACCAATAATGTTTACTTCCCAATATTATTCAAAGTTAAACTTATAGTTACCGTGTTTGATAAAACATGAAATATGAGGTAAGAGTTAAAAATGACTCATTAATTTATTATTTCCCAATATTAATTTAAAATCATGATTCTCTCCTGTTCTTCTGAATGTAGATTTTTTCCCCCATATGGTGAGTTCATTGATTTCTAACTGTTTTATCTAATTTGGTGTTCACATTGATTTGATGCTTTTCTGACCAAACATGAGCTGCTACTGAGATAAATTCAAAGTCCATATCTTTCCTCATAACCAGTCTTCTAAGTACAATCGTCATTTCAAAGCCTTGGCGGCCTCATCTCAGTACTATCTTGAAGACTGATGTTATGTCGATCGGAAGAACAATTCTTCTTCCCTCTGTTGGTGGACCGATGAACCTCTGGATCATCAGAATCCGCGGGAATTTCGAAGGTTCATAATTTTTCTTTCTTGTTTTTTTATGAATGTGGATTTTAAGTTCTTTTTGATTTTTCTATTTGTTTAGTAATAATATGCTTTTGATTCAATTAGATATGTTTTTTTCGGATCAAGCATGAGTAGCTACTGATGCCTTTCCACTTCACCTTATTTTTGACATTCTAAGATATTCTTTTGCCCTTGTTTTAAATTTCGTTTTGTTTGTCCTATGTAAATTTTGTCACAATTCCAGCATTTGATCCTGATAAAATCCATGATTTGTTTCTTCTTCAAATTTTTTCATTGTTAGGAGGAGAGGTATGGAAACATTAATTGAATTTATCTTAAAGTAAAACCTCCATAGTGAATTTATTCCTATAAAAGTTCATGAGCTGTACTGTTGACTTTTTCTACTTCCTCTTTTTACATTCTTTATGTATTCGTTAATTCTAATGGTTAATCTACTTCATAAGAACAAGCAAGAAGCAAGAACTCTGAAATTCCTGGCAAAGAGAGACTTAATACGCAAGTTCTTTGGACAACAAAGGGAGGCAGGCATCAACATCGGCGCGTGAACAACTATAGGACCATCAGCCTGTACAGCGACAATAGAGCAGTAAAGATGTTGGTTGTTCTGAAAAACATGTCATAAAGAAAACAAAAAAAAATGAGATAAGATGATGGCAGACTCAACTTACTTATTACACAGGACCTCATAATGTCACTTCCTATTGTATTTACGTAAGAAGTAACATTATAAGATTCTTCTTAATAAATAAGGTGTCTGTAAGGATTTAATTGCAAATTCTTCAGTCTAACCAAAAGATGGAGTAAAGTCGACATCCGGGCCGACAACTAAAATTCAAGTCTGCACACAT